>JAKWBJ010000381.1:0-112831 GCA_023159175.1 Wohlfahrtia magnifica | reverse complement strand
AAAATTCAATACAGTTACTTTTTTCACCAAACACAATATTTACAAACGTGCAGCCTAATTTACAAGGGACTTTGAAGACAGCGAACTTTTTATCGAGTGAAATGACATTTGATTAAATTGTGTTATCCACACAAGATTAACACAAACTTCTGTGGATTGCTGCAGACATTTAAATATTATTTTTATATATTATGAGTGTATTTTATGTGTAGTTTAAAATTTTTTTATGTCCTTTTAAATATATATGTATAAACAATTTATTTATAACATATCACTTGTAATATAACCTAATTTAGCTCTTGGTAACACTGATTTGAATAGCAAATACAAATATAACAATAAATGGAAAATTGGTTGTCTAGCTTTCGCAAATTTCAATAACCACTAAACATTGTGCTAAAAGAACTGAAAACAGCTATACTGATTAATAGTCAAAGCACACCATATCTAGAAAAAAGGAATTTCAAACGTAAATGAATTAACTTTACTGTACACAAAAAATGAATTAACTGTACACAACATTTTTTTCATTAATTTTTTTTTGTCAAACATCTTTCTTATCAGTAAAAACAAAAATAAAAAAAACAATCCACAGCGGTTACAAAATATGACCTTAGGCTTTGAGAGGACAAATAGAAGTGCACCAAATTGAGTATTTCAATTACAGCTGTTGCCAAATTGATGTTGATTTGTTGGGTAAAATAAAGAGAAAACTCTGTTCTTCATAGTTAAATAATAGGAAAATAAAAAGTTTTAGTCATCCTTCTTAGAAAAAAGTAAAAATTTATATGTCGAAATATTACCAGTTTGCTTAGAAATAACCAAAACGGTAACATTGGTAATTTGTTTTACAAATCTCTTGCTCTCATAAACAGAGTTACATTTGTACAGTTTTATATATTTTACAATTTTAGCATTCTTGTTTTTTGCTTTTAATAACTTTGCTAAGTTATATTCGTACCTCTTTTATTTTTTATTTCAACTTCACTTGGTTTCATTTAATACGTTTCCATATGAGTACATCTATTATATTTAATTACATTTTCAGTATGAGCAATTGTTTCGCTTGAAAATATTTTTTTTAATACTAAATTTAAAAAAAATATGGTAACACTATTCTTATTTTGGGTAATACACAAGCAAGTACAAGTGCAAAAAATTCAATACAGTTACTTTTTTCACCAAACACAATATTTTCAAACGTGCAGCCTAATTTACAAGGGACTTTGAAGACAGTGAACTTTTTATCGAGTAAAATGACATTTGATTAAATTGTGTTATCCACACAAGATTTACACAAACTTCTGTGGATTGCTGCAGACATTTAAATATTATTTTTACATATTATGAGTGTATTTTATGTGTAGTTTCAAATTTTTTTATGTCCTTTTAAATATATATGTATAAACAATTTATTTATTGCTAGTTGTTCAACCTCGGCATATTTTAAAACCATTAAAAACAGAGCTAAAAGCACTGGTCAATAATCAAAGACAACTTATTCAGTAAAAAGTAGTAGTACAAACCTCATAAACGAAAAAAATTAACTGTACACATTTTTTTTGCCTTTATTTTTTGTTGTTGTCTTATCTCTTACCGTTATCAAAATGTCCGCCTTACACAAAATAAAAACAATACACAAAAAAAATTTACTGTACAAAATTTTTTTGCTTTTCATCTTTTTTGTTGTTATATATCTTTCTACCCGTTTTCAAAATGTCCGCCTTGCACAAATTAACAAACCAATACACAGTTGCTGCTAAAAAATAACACCGTACACTTTGAATTCGTATTTGTTCAACCTCGGCATATTTTAAAATATTTATTGTCAAGAAATGTCCAAAAAATATTTAACACCCAATATATCACTTGTAATTTAACCTAATTTAGTTCTTGATAACACTGATCTGAAAAGCAAATACAAATATAACAATAAATGGAAAATTGGTTGTCTAGCTTTCGCAAATTTCAATAACCACTAAACATTGTGCTATAAGAACTGAAAACATCTATACTGATCAATAGTCAAAGCACACCATATCTAGAAAAAAGGAATATCAAACGTAAATGAATTAACTTAACTGTACACAAAAAATGAATTAACTGTACACAACATTTTTTTCCATTAATTTTGTTTTGTCAAACATCTTTCTTATCAGTAAAAACAAAAATAAAAAAACAATCCACAGCGGTTACAAAATATGACCTTAGGCTTTGAGAGGACAACTAGAAGTGCACCAATTTGAGTATTTCAATCACAGCTGTTGCCAAATTGATGTTGATTTGTTGGGTAGAATAAAGAGAAAACTCTGTTCTTCATAGTTAAATAATAGAAAAATAAATAGTTTTAGTCATCCTTCTTAGAAAAAAGTACAAATTTATATGTCAAAATATTACCAGTTTGCTTAGAAATAACCAAAACGGTAACATTGGTAATTTGTTTTACGAATCTCTTGTTCTCATAAACAGAGTTACATTTGTACAGTTTTATCTATATTTTACACTTTTAGCATTCTTGTGATTTGCTTTTAATAACTTTGCTAAGTTACATTTGTACCTCTTTTATTTTTTATTTCAACTTCGCTTGGTTTCAGCTAATTCGTTTCCATACGAGTACATGTATTATATATAATTACACTTTCAGTATGAGCAATTGTTTCGCTTGAAAATACTTTTTTTTAATACTAAATTTAAAAAAAAAATATGGTAACACTATTCTTATTTTGGGCAATACACCAGCAAGTACAAGTGCAAAAAATTCAATACAGTTACTTTTTTCACCAAAAACAATATTTTCAAACGTGCAGCCTAATTTACAAGGGACTTCGAAGACAGCAAACTTTTTATCGAGTGAAATGACATTTGATTAAATTGTGCTATCCACACAAGATTAACACAAACTTCTGTGGATTGCTGCAGACATTTAAATATTATTTTTACATATTATGAGTGTATTTTATGTGTAGTTTAAAATATTTTATGTCCTTTTAAATATATATGTATAAACAATTTATTTATTGCTGGTTGTTCAACCTTGGCAAATTTTAATAACCACTAAAAATAGAACTAAAAGCACTGGTCAATAATCAAAGACACAACTTATTCAGAAAAAAGTTGTTCCAAACCTCATAAACGAAAAAAAGTTAACTGTGCACAATTTGAATTCGTATTTTTTTTTTTTTTTTGATGTGTAGATGTGCACTTTTTTTTTGATTTTGATTACTTTTTTCGAAGTAAAAGATAATGATTTCTTTTAACGATCGAAACAGGTATGGTCGGAAGGGCAAGGTCTAGATAATAAATAGATTCATCTGATCTTAGGCGATTTTTTGTCTAAATGCAAAAAGGAAGGAAAATGCCTTTCGAAGTTTTGACATGTAGATGTGCTCGACTCGCTAACTTCTCAAGGAATTGATTTTAAAATACGAGCACCGAAACAATATCTTGGATTATAGACAAATGTTAGTAATCATTATTAGTAAAAGTACACCTCTACTCGCAAAAATATTACCAGCTCTTATATTAAATAAAGTATGGCGTCACTGCTCATAACTTGTCCTTACACTATCAAGAACAATTGCAGAAATTTAAATTCAAACAGTTTTTCACACAAAAGCACATTTTTGAAACTTACAACCCAATTTACAAGAGATTTCTGCTGACAGCGGTCTTCCGGCGCTTGCATCACGTAAAATGATAGGTTATTAAATTTTTTTGCCTTTATTTTTTGTTGTTGTCATATTTCTTACCGTTATAAAAATGTCCGCCTTGCACAAAAAACAATACACAAAAAATATTAACTGTACAAAATTTTTTTGCTTTTTATTTTTGTTGTTGTTATATATATTATATATGTGGATTTTCACTATAGACAATTGTTAGACATAATTCTTAGTAAAAAGCACACCTCTACTCCCAAAAGTATTACCAGCTTTTATATTACATAAAGTATGGCGTCACTGCTCAAAACTTGTGCTTTACACTATCAAAAACAATTGCAAAAATTTCAACTCACATACTTTTCCACATAAAATACTAAACTAATAAATTTAATTTTTATTTCTTATAAGGTGTATTTTATGAGTAGTTTAAAATATTTTTATGTATTTTTAGATATATATATACGCAACTTTCTTACTTTTGTGTCCAGACTGAATATTAACAAGAAAAGTAATACAAATATTTAACACCCAATATATCATTTGTAATATAACCTAATTTAGTTCTTCGTAACACAGACTGAAAAGCAAATACAAATAAACCAATAAATGAAAAGTTAGTTGTCTAGCTTTCGCAAATTTCAATAACCACTAAACACTGTGCTAAAAGAACTGAAAAACATCTATACTAATCAATAGCCAAAGCACACCATATTTAGAAAAAAGGAATTTCAATCGTTAATGAATTAACTGTACAGAAAAGATGAATTAACTGTACACATTTTTTCCATAATTTTTTTTTTTGTCAAACAATTTCTTACCATTAAAAACAAAAATAAAACACAATACACAGCGGTTACTAAAATATGACCTTAGGCTTTGAGAGGACAACTAGAAGTGCACCAATTTGAGTATTTCAATTACAGCTGTTGCCAAATTGGTGTTGATTTGTTGGGTAGAATAAAGAGAAAACTCTGTTCTTCATAGTTAAATAATAGAAAAATAAATAGTTTTAGTCATCCTTCTTAGAAAAAAGTACAAATTTATATGTCAAAATATTACCAGTTTGCTTAGAAATAACCAAAACGGTAACATTGGTAATTTGTTTTACGAATCTCTTGTTCGCATAAACAGAGTTACATTTGTACAGTTTTATCTATATTTTACACTTTTAGCATTCTTGTTTTTTGCTTTTAATAACTTTGCTAAGTTACATTTGTACCTCTTTTATTTTTTATTTCAACTTCACTTGGTTTCAGCTAATACGTTTGCATACGATGTATTATACATAATTACACTTTCAGTATGAGCAATTGTTTCACTTGAAAATACTTTTTCTAATACTAAATTTAAAAAAAAAATATTGTAACACTATTCTTATTTTGGGCAATACACAAGCAAGTACAAGTGCAAAAAATTCAATACAGTTACTTTTTTCACCAAACACAATATTTTCAAACGTGCAGTTTAATTTACAAGAGACTTTGAAGACAGCGAACTTTTATCGAGTAAAATGACATTTGATTAAATTGTGTTATCCACACAAGATTTACACAAACTTCTGTGGATTGCTGCAGACTTTTAAATATTATTTTTACATATTATGAGTGTATTTTATGTTTAGTTTAAAATTTTTTATATCCTTTTAAATATATATGTATAAACAACCTTGACAAATTTTAATAACCACTAAAAACAGAACTAAAAGCACTGGTCAATAATCAAAGATACAACTTATTCAGAAAAAAGTTGTTCCAAACCTCATAAACGAAAAAAAGTTAACTGTGCAAATTTTTTTGCCTTTACTTTTTGTTGTTGTCTTATCTCCTACAGTTATTAAAATGTTCGCCTTGCAGAAAACAAAAAAACAATACACAAAAAAAATTAACTGTACAAAATTTTTTTGCTTTTTTTTTTTTTTTTTTGTTGTTATATATCTTTCTACCCGTTATCAAAATGTCCGCCTTGCACAAATTAACAAATCAATAAACAGCTGCTGCTAAAAAACAACACCGTACGCTTTGAATTCGTTTTTTTTTTTTTGATGTGTAGATGTGCACTTTTTTTTGATTTTGATTACTTTTTTCGAAGTAAAAGATAATGGTTTCTTTTAACGATCGAAACAGGTATGGTCGGAAGGGCAAGGTCTAGATAATAAATAGATTCATCTGATCTTAGGCGATTTTTTGTCTCAATGCAAAAAGGAAGGAAAATGCCTTTCGAAGTTTTGACATATACATGTGCTCGAACATCTACGACTCGCTAACTTCTCCAGGAATTGATTTTAAAATACGAGCACCAAAACAATATCTTGGATTATAGACAATTGTTAGTAATCATTCTTAGTAAAAGCACACCTCTACTCCCAAAAATATTACCAGCTTTTATATTAAATAAAGTATGGCGTCACTGCTCATAACTTGTCCTTACACTATCAAGAACAATTGCAGAAATTTAAATTCAAACAGTTTTTCACACAAAAGCACATTTTTGAAACTTACAACCCAATTTACAAGAGATTTCTGCTGACAGCGGTCTTCCGGCGCTTGCATCACGTAAAATGATAGATGATTAAATTTTTTGCCTTTATTTTTTGTTGTTGTCATAATTCTTACCGTTATAAAAATGTCCGCCTTGCACAAAAAAGAACAATACACAAAAAATATTAACTGTACAAAATTTTTTTGCTTTTTATTTTTGTTGTTGTTATATATATTATATATTTGGATTTTCATTATAGACAATTGTTAGACATAATTCTTAGTAAAAAGCACACCTCTACTCCCAAAAGTATTACCAGCTTTTATATTACATAAAGTATGGCGTCACTGCTCAAAACTTGTGCTTTCACTATCAAAAACAATTGCAAAAATTTCAACTCACATACTTTTTCACATAAAAATACTAAACTAATAAATTTAATTTTTATTTCTTATAAGGTGTATTTTATGAGTAGTTTAAAATATTTTTATGTATTTTTAGATATATATATACGCAACTTTCTTACTTTCGTGTCCAGACTGAATATTAACAAGAAATGTAATAAAAATATTTAACACCCAATATATCATTTGTAATATAACCTAATTTAGTTCTTCGTAACACTGACTGAAAAGCAAATACAAATAAACCAATAAATGAAAAGTTAGTTGTCTAGCTTTCGCAAATTTCAATAACCACTAAACACTGTGCTAAAAGAACTGAAAAACATCTATACTAATCAATAGCCAAAGCACACCATATATAGAAAAAAGAAATTTCAATCGTTAATGAATTAACTGTACAGAAAAGATGAATTAACTGTACACAACATTTTTTTCCATTATTTTTTTTTGTCAAACATTTCTTACCATTAAAAACAAAAATAAAAAACAATACACAGCGGTTACTAAAATATGACCTTAGGCTTTGAGAGGACAACTAGAAGTGCACCAATTTGAGTATTTCAATTACAGCTGATGGAAACTATTTTTTTTAATACTAAATTTAAAAAAAAATATGGTAACACTATTCTCATTTTGGGCAACACACAAGCAAGTACAAGTGCAACAAATTCAATACAGTTACTTTTTTCACCAAACACAATACTTTCAATCGTGTAGTCTAATTTACAAGAGACTTTGAAGACAGCGAACTTTTTATCTAGTAAAATGACATTTGATTAAATTGTGTCATCCACACAAGATTTACACAAACTTCTGTGGATTGCGGCAGACATTTAAATATTATTTTCACATATTATGAGTGTATTTTATGTGTAGTTTAAAATTTTTTATGTCCTTTTAAATATATATGTATAAACAATTTTTTATCACTAGTTGTTCAACCTTGGCAAATTTTAATAACCACTAAAAACAGAACTAAAAGCACTGGTCAATAATCAAACTTATTTAGAAAAAAGTAGTTCCAAACCTCTTAAACGAAAAAAAATTAACTGTACACAATTTTTTTGCCTTTATTTTTTGTTGTTGTCTTATCTCTTACCGTTATCAAAATGTCCGCCTTGCACAAAATAAAAAACAATACACAAAAAAAATTAACTGTACACAATTTTTTCGCTTTTATTTTTTGTTGTTGTTATATATCTTTCTACCCGTTATCAAAATGTCCGCTTGCACAAATTAACAAACCAATACAAAGTTAGTGCCAAAAAATTACACCGTACGCTTTGAATTCGTATTTTTTTCATTGATGTGTAGATGTGTACTTTTTTTTTGACATTGGTTACTTTTTTTCCAAGTAAAAGATAATGATTTCTTTTAACGATCGAAACAAGTATGGTCGGAAGGGCAAGGTCTAGATCATAAATAGATTCATCTGATCTTAGAACATTTTGTCTAAATGGAAAAAGGAAAGAAAATGGCTCTCAAAGTTTGGACATACAGGAGATTTGCTCGAACATATACGACTCGCTAACTTCTCCACGAGCGAGCACCGAAACAATATCACGGAGATGGACTTTCATTATCGACAATTGTTAGTCATCATTATTAGTAAAAAGTACACCTCTACTTCCAAAAATATTACCTTTAATATTACATAAAGTATGGCGTCACTGCTCAAAACTTGTGCACTATCAAAAACAATTGCATAAATTTCAACTCACATACTTTTTCACATAGAAATATACAAATATATAGTGTTATCCATACAAGCATTTACAAAATATTCTCTGAATTGCAGCAAACTAATAAATGTTATTTTTATTTCTTATAAGGTGTATTTTATGAGTAGTTTAAAATATTTTTATATATTTTCAGATATATATATACGCAACTTTCTTACATTCGTGTCCAGACTGAATATTAACAACAAAAATTCTTCGTAACACTGACTGAAAAGCAAATACAAATAAACCAATAAATGAAAAGTTAGTTGTCTAGCTTTCGCAAATTTCAATAACCACTAAACACTGTGCTAAAAGAACTGAAAAACATCTATACTAATCAATAGCCAAAGCACACCATATTTAGAAAAAAGAAATTTCAATCGTTAATGAATTAACTGTTCAGAAAATATGAATTAACTGTACACAACATTTTTTCCATTATTTTTTTTTTGTCAAACTTTTCTTACCATTAAAAACAAAAATGAAAAACAATACACAGCGGTTACTAAAATATGACCTTAGGCTTTGAGAGGACAACTAGAAGTGCACCAATTTGAGTATTTCAATTACAGCTGATGGAAACTATTTTTTTTAATACTAAATTTAAAAAAAAATATGGTAACACTATTCTCATTTTGGGCAACACACAAGCAAGTACAAGTGCAAAAAATTCAATACAGTTACTTTTTTCACCAAACACAATACTTTCAAACGTGTAGTCTAATTTACAAGAGACTTTGAAGACAGCGAACTTTTTATCTAGTAAAATGACATTTGATTAAATTGTGTCATCCACACAAGATTTACAAAAACCTCTGTGGACTGCTGCAGACTTTTAAATATTATTTTTACATATTATGAGTGTGTTTTATGTGTAGTTTAAAATTTTTTATGTCCTTTTAAATATATATGTATAAACAATTTTTTATTGCTAGTGGTTCAACCTTGGCAAATTTTAATAACCAGTAAAAACAGAACTAAAAGCACTGGTCAATAATCAAACTTATTTAGAAAAAAGTAGTTCCAAACCTCTTAAACGAAAAAAAATTAACTGTACACAATTTTTTTGCCTTTATTTTTTGTTGTTGTCTTATCTCTTACCGTTATCAAAATGTCCGCCTTGCACAAAACAAAAAAACAATACACAAAAAAAAATTAACTGTACACATTTTTTTTGCTTTTTATTTTTGTTGTTGTTATATATCTTTCTATCCGTTATCAAAATGTCCGCTTGCACAAATTAACAAATCAATACAAAGTTGGTGCTAAAAAATTACACCGTACGCTTTGAATTGGTTATTTTTTTCATTGTTGTGTAGATGTGTACTTTTTTTTGATTTCGGTTACTTTTTTTCGAAGTAAAAGATAATGATTTCTTTCAAAACGTTTTGTACGAAACAAGTATGGTCGGAAGGGCAAGGTCTAGATCATAAATAGATTCATCTGATCTTAGAACATTTTGTCTAAATGGAAAAAGGAAAGAAAATGGCTCTCAAAGTTTGGACTTACAGGAGATTTGCTCGAACATATACGACTCGCTAACTTCTCCAGGAGCGAGCACCGAAACAATATCTCGGAGATGGACTTTCATTATCGACAATTGTTAGTCATCATTATTAGTAAAAAGTACACCTCTACTTCCAAAAATATTACCTTTAATATTACATAAAGTATGGCGTCACTGCTCATAACTTGTGCTTTACACTATCAAAAGCAATTGCATAAATTTCAACTCACATACTTTTTCACATAGAAATATACAAATAAATAGTGTTATCCACACAAGCATTTACAAAATATTCTCTGAATGGCAGCAAACTAATAAATGATATTTTTTTTTATAAGGTGTATTTTATGAGTAGTTTAAAATATTTTTATATATTTTTAGATATATATATACGCATCTTTCTTACTTTCGTGTCCAGACTGAATATTAACAAGAAATGTAATAAAAATATTTAACACCCAATATATCATTTGTAATATAACCTAATTTAGTTCTTCGTAACACTGACTGAAAAGCAAATGCAAATATAACAACAAATGAAAAGTTAGTTGTCTAGTTTCGCAAATTTCAATAACCACTAAACACTGTTTTAAAAGAACTGAAAACATCTATACTAAACAATACCCAAAGAACACCGTACTTAGAAAAAAGAAATTTCAATCGTTAATGAATTAACTGTACAGAAAAGATGAATTAACTGTACACAACATTTTTTCCATTATTTTTTTTTTTTGTCAAACAATTTCTTACCATTAAAAAAAAAATAAGAAACAATACACAGCGGTTACTAAACTATGACCTTGGGCTTTGAGAGGACAACTAGAAGTGCACTAATTTGAGTATTTCAATTACAGCTGATGGAAACTATTTTTTTAATACTAAATTAAAAAAAAATATATTAACACTATTCTCATTTTGGGCAACACACAAGCAAGTACAGGTGCAAAAAATGCAATACAGTTACTTTTTTCACCAAGCACAATATTTTCAAACGTGCAGTCTAATTTACAAGAGATTTTGAAGACAGCGAACTTTTCAGCGAGTAAAATGACATTTGATTAAATTGTGTTATCCACACAAGATTTAAACAAACTTATGTGGATTGCTGCAGACTTTTAAATATTATTTTTAAATATTATGAGTGTATTTTATATGTAGTTTAAAATTTTTTTATGTCCTTTTAAATATATGTGTATAAACAATTTTTTATTGCTAGTTGTTCAACCATGGCAAATTTTAATAACCACTAAAAACAGAACTAAAAGCACTGGTCAATAATCAAAGATACAACTTATTCAGAAAAAAGTAGTTCCAAACCTCATAAACGAAAAACAATTAACTGTACACAATTTTTTTGCCTTTATTTTTTGTTGTTGTCTTAACTCTTACCGTTATCAAAATGTCCGCCTTGCACAAAACAAAAAAACAATACACAAAAAAAAAATTAACTTTACAAAATTTTTTTGCTTTTTATTTTTGTTGTTGTTATATATCTTTCTACCCGTTACCAAAATGTCCGCCTTGCACAAATTAACAAATCAATACCCAGTTGCTGCTAAAAAATAACACCGTACGCTTTGAATTCGTATTTTTTTCATTGATGTGTAGATGTGTACTTTTTTTGATTTTGGTTACTTTTTTTCGAAGTAAAAGATAATGATTTCTTTTAACGACCGAAAC
Organism: Wohlfahrtia magnifica; assembly: GCA_023159175.1. Lineage (NCBI taxonomy): Eukaryota > Metazoa > Arthropoda > Insecta > Diptera > Sarcophagidae > Wohlfahrtia > Wohlfahrtia magnifica. The sequence continues at coordinate 101,376 of JAKWBJ010000381.1, read as the reverse complement.
AAGTATGGTCGGAAGGGCAAGGTCTAGGTCATAAATAGATGCATCTGATCTTAGAACATTTTGCCTAAATGCAAAAAGGAAAGAAAATGGCTCTCAAAGTTTGGACATACAGGAGATTTGCTCGAACATCTACGACTCGCTAACTTCTCCAGGAGCGAGCACCGAAACAATATCTCGGAGATGGACTTTCATTATAGACAATTGTTGGACATAATTCTTAGTAAAAAGCACACCACTACTCCCAAAAGTATTACCAGCCTTTATATTACATAAAGTATGGCGTCACTGCTCAAACCTTGTGCTTTACATTATCAAAAACAATTGCATAAATTTCAACTCACATACTTTTTCACATAGAAATATACAAATAAATAGTGTTATCCATACAAGCATTTACAAAATATTCTCTGAATTGCAGCAAACTAATAAATTTAATTTTTATTTCTTGTAAGGTGTATTTTATGAGTAGTTTAAAATATTTTTATATATTTTCAGATATATATATACACGCAACTTTCTTACTTTCGTGTCCAGACTGAATATTAACAAGAAAGTTCTTCGTAACACTGACTTAAAAGCAAATACAAATAAACCAATAAATGAAAAGTTAGTTGTCTAGCTTTCGCAAATTTCAATAACCACTAAACACTGTGCTAAAAGAACTGAAAAACATCTATACTAATCAATAGCCAAAGCACACCATATTTAGAAAAAAGAAATTTCAATCGTTAATGAATTAACTGTACAGAAAAGATGAATTAACTGTACACAACATTTGTTCCATTATTTTTTTTGTCAAACATTTCTTACCATTAAAAACAAAAATAAAAAACAATACACAGTGGTTACTAAAATATGACCTTAGGCTTTGAGAGGACAACTAGAAGTGCACCAATTTGAGTATTTCAATTACAGCTGATGGAAACTATTTTTTTTAATACTAAATTTAAAAAAAAATATGGTAACACTATTCTCATTTTGGGCAACACACAACCAAGTACAAGTGCAAAAAATTCAATTCAGTTACTTTTTTCACCAAACACAATACTTTCAAACGTGTAGTCTAATTTACAAGAGACTTTGAAGACAGCGAACTTTTTATCTAGTAAAATGACATTTGATTAAATTGTGTCATCCACACAAGATTTACACAAACTTTTACGGATAATCAAAGATACAACTTATTCAGAAAAAAGTAGTTCCAAACCTCATAAACAAAAAAAAAATAAACTGTACACAATTTTTTTGCCTTTATTGTTTGTTGTTGTCATATTTCTTACCGTTATCAAAATGTCCGCCTTGCACAAAATAAAAAAAACATACACGAAAAGAAATTAACTGTACAAAATTTTTTTGCTTTTTATTTTTGTTGTTGTTATATATCTTTCTACCCCTTATCAAAATGTCCGCCTTGCACAAATTAACAAATCAATACACACTTGCTGCTAAAAAATAACACCGTACGCTTTGAATTGGTATTTTTTTCATTGATGTGTAGATGTGTACTTTTTTTATTTTGGTTACTTTTTTTCGAAGAAAAAGATAATGATTTCTTTTAACGATCGAAACAAGTATGGTCGGAAGGGCAAGGTCTAGGTCATAAATAGATTCATCTGATCTTAGAACATTTTGCCTAAATGCAAAAAGGAAGGAAAATGCCTCTCGAAGTTTTGACATATAGGAAATGTGCTCGAACATCTACGACTCGCTAACTCCTCCAGGAATTAATTTTACAATACGAGCACCGACACAATTTCTTGGATTGTGGACAATTATAGACAATTGTCTCAATCATTCTTAGTAAGAGTACACCTCTACTCGTAAAAATATTACCAGCATTTATATTATATAAAGTATGGCGTCACTGCTCATAACTTGTCCTTACACTATCAAGAACAATAGCAAAAATTTAAATTCAAACAGTTTTTCACACAAAAGCACATTTTTGAAACTTACAACCCAATTTACAAGGAATTTCTGCTGACAGCGGTCTTCCGGCGCTTGCATCACGTAAAATGATAGATGATTAAATTTTTTTGCCTTTATTTTTTGTTGTTGTCATATTTCTTACCGTTATAAAAATGTCCGCCTTGCACAAAAAACACAATACACAAAAAATATTAACTGTACAAAATTTTTTTTGCTTTTTATTTTTGTTGTTGTTATATATATTATATATGTGGGTTTTCATTATAGACAATTGTTAGACATAATTCTTAGTAAAAAGCACACCTCTACTCCCAAAAGTATTACCAGCTTTTATATTACATAAAGTATGGCGTCACTGCTCAAAACTTGTGCTTTACACTATCAAAAACAATTGCAAAAATTTCAACTCACATACTTTTTCACATAAAAATACTAAACTAATAAATTTAATTTTTATTTCTTATAAGGTGTATTTTATGAGTAGTTTAAAATATTTTTATGTATTTTTAGATATATATATACGCAACTTTCTTACTTTCGTGTCCAGACTGAATATTAACAAGAAATGTAATAAAAATATTTAACACCCAATATATCATTTGTAATATAACCTAATTTAGTTCTTCGTAACACTGACTGAAAAGCAAATACAAATAAACCAATAAATGAAAAGTTAGTTGTCTAGCTTTCGCAAATTTCAATAACCACTAAACACTGTGCTAAAAGAACTGAAAAACATCTATACTAATCAATAGCCAAAGCACACCATATTTAGAAAAAAGAAATTTCAATCGTTAATGAATTAACTGTACAGAAAAGATGAATTAACTGTACACAACATTTTTTTCCATTATTTTTTTTTGTCAAACATTTCTTACCATTAAAAACAAAAATAAAAAACAATACACAGTGGTTACTAAAATATGACCTTAGGCTTTGAGAGGACAACTAGAAGTGCACCAATTTGAGTATTTCAATTACAGCTGATGGAAACTATTTTTTTTAATACTAAATTTAAAAAAAAATATGGTAACACTATTCTCATTTTGGGCAACACACAAGCAAGTACAAGTGCAAAAAATTCAATACAGTTACTTTTTTCACCAAACACAATACTTTCAATCGTGTAGTCTAATTTACAAGAGACTTTGAAGACAGCGAACTTTTTATCTAGTAAAATGACATTTGATTAAATTGTGTCATCCACACAAGATTTACACAAACTTCTGTGGATTGCGGCAGACATTTAAATATTATTTTCACATATTATGAGTGTATTTTATGTGTAGTTTAAAATTTTTTATGTCCTTTTAAATATATATGTATAAACAATTTTTTATCACTAGTTGTTCAACCTTGGCAAATTTTAATAACCACTAAAAACAGAACTAAAAGCACTGGTCAATAATCAAACTTATTTAGAAAAAAGTAGTTCCAAACCTCTTAAACGAAAAAAAAATTAACTGTACACAATTTTTTTTGCCTTTATTTTTTGTTGTTGTCTTATCTCTTACCGTTATCAAAATGTCCGCCTTGCACAAAATAAAAAACAATACACAAAAAAAATTAACTGTACACTATTTTTTCGCTTTTATTTTTTGTTGTTGTTATATATCTTTCTACCCGTTATCAAAATGTCCGCCTTGCACAAATTAACAAATCAATACACAGCTGCTGCTAAAAATAAAACCGTACGCTTTGAATTGGTTATTTTTTTTCATTGTTGTGTAGATGTGTACCTTTTTTGATTTTGGTTACTTTTTTTCGAAGTAAAAGATAATGATTTCTTTCAAAACGTTTTGTACGAAACAAGTATGGTCGGAAGGGCAAGGTCTAGATCATAAATAGATTCATCTGATCTTAGAACATTTTGTCTAAATGGAAAAAGGAAAGAAAATGGCTCTCAAAGTTTGGACATACAGGAGATTTGCTCGAACATATACGACTCGCTAACTTCTCCAGGAGCGAGCACCGAAACAATATCTCGGAGATGGACTTTCATTATCGACAATTGTTAGTCATCATTATTAGTAAAAAGTACACCTCTACTTCCAAAAATATTACCTTTAATATTACATAAAGTATGGCGTCACTGCTCAAAACTTGTGCTTTACACTATCAAAAACAATTGCATAAATTTCATTTCACATACTTTTTCACATAGAAATATACAAATAAATAGTGTTATCCATACAAGCATTTACAAAATATTCTCTGAATTGCAGCAAACTAATAAATGTTATTTTTATTTCTTATAAGGTGTATTTTATGAGTAGTTTAAAATATTTTTATATATTTTCAGATATATATATACGCAACTTTCTTACATTCGTGTCCAGACTGAATATTAACAAAAAAATTCTTCGTAACACTGACTGAGAAGCAAATACAAATAAACCAATAAATGAAAACATAATAAACATAATATAATAATAAACAATAAATGAAAAGTCTAGCTTTCGCAAATTTCAATAACCACCAAACACTGTGCTAAAAGAACTGAAAAACATCTATACTAATCAATAGCCAAAGTACACCATATTTAGAAAAAAAAATTTCAATCGTTAATGAATTAACTGTACAGAAAATATGAATTAACTGTACACAACTTTTTTCCATTATTTTTTTTTTGTCAAACTTTTCTTACCATTAAAAACAAAAATAAAAAACAATACACAGCGGTTACTAAAATATGACCTTAGGCTTTGAGAGGACAACTAGAAGTGCACCAATTTGAGTATTTCAATTACAGCTGATGGAAACTATTTTTTTTAATACTAAATTTAAAAAAAAATATGGTAACACTATTCTCATTTTGGGCAACACACAAGCAAGTACAAGTGCAAAAAATTCAATACAGTTACTTTTTTCACCAAACACAATACTTTCAAACGTGTAGTCTAATTTACAAGAGACTTTGAAGACAGCGAACTTTTTATCTAGTAAAATGACATTTGATTAAATTGTGTCATCCACACAAGATTTACACAAACCTCTGTGGATTGCTGCAGACTTTTAAATATTATTTTTACATATTATGAGTGTGTTTTATGTGTAGTTTAAAATTTTTTATGTCCTTTTAAATATATGTGTATAAACAATTTTTTATTGCTAGTTGTTCAACCTTGGCAAATTTTAATAACCACTAAAAACAGAACTAAAAGCACTGGTCAATAATCAAAGATACAACTTATTCAGAAAAAAGTAGTTCCAAACCTCATAAACGAAAAACAATTAACTGTACACAATTTTTTTGCCTTTATTTTTTGTTGTTGTCTTAACTCTTACCGTTATCAAAATGTCCGCCTTGCACAAAAAAAAAAACAATACCCAGTTGCTGCTAAAAAATAACACCGTACGCTTTGAATTCGTATTTTTTCATTGATGTGTAGATGTGTACTTTTTTTGATTTTGGTTACTTTTTTTCGAAGTAAAAGATAATGATTTCTTTTAACGATCGAAACAAGTATGGTCGGAAGGGCAAGGTCTAGGTCATAAATAGATGCATCTGATCTTAGAACATTTTGCATAAATGCAAAAAGGAAGGAAAATGGCTCTCAAAGTTTGGACATACAGGAGATTTGCTCGAACATCTACGACTCGCTAACTTCTCCAGGAGCGAGCACCGAAACAATATCTCGGAGATGGACTTTCATTATAGACAATTGTTAGTCATCATTCTTAGTAAAAAGTACACCTCTACTCCCAAAAATATTACCTTTAATATTACATAAAGTATGGCGTCACTGCTCATAACTTGTGCTTTACAGTATCAAAAACAATTGCAAAAATTTCAACTCACACACTTTTTCACATAAAAATACACATATAAATGGTGTTATCCATACAATCTTTTAAAAAAAAGCTCAGAATTGCAGCAAACTAATAAATGTTATTTTTATTTCTTATAAGTGTATTTTATGAGTAGTTTAAAATATTTTATTTATCTTTAGATATATATATACACGCGACTTACTTACTTTCGTGTCCAGACTGAAAATTGTCAAGAAATGTCCAAAATATATTTAACACCCAATATATCACTTGTAATATAACCTAATTTAGTTCTTCGTAACACTGACTGAAAAGATAATGATTTCTTTTAACGATCCAAACAAGTATGGTCGGAAGGGCCAGGTCTAGATAATAAATAGATTCATCTGATCTTAGGCGATTTTTTGTCTAAATGCAAAAAGGAAGGAAAATGTCTCTCGAAGTTTGGACATATAGATGTGCTCGAACATCTACGACTCGCTAACTTCTCCAGGAATTGATTTTAAAATACGAGCACCAAAACAATATCGTGGATTATAGACAATTGTTAGTAATCATTCTTAGTAAAAGTTCACCTCTACTCGCAAAAATATTACCAGCTTTTATATTAAATAAAGTATGGCGTCACTGCTCATAACTTGTCCTTACACTATCAAGAACAATAGCAAAAATTTAAATTCAAACAGTTTTTCACACAAAAGCACATTTTTGAAACTTACAACCCAATTTACAAGGAATTTCTGCTGACAGCGGTCTTCCGGCGCTTGCATCACGTAAAATGATAGATGATTAAATTTTTTTGCCTTTATTTTTTGTTGTTGTCATATTTCTTACCGTTATAAAAATGTCCGCCTTGCACAAAAAAACACAATACACAAAAAATATTAACTGTACAAAATTTTTTTTGCTTTTTATTTTTGTTGTTGTTATATATATTATATATGTGGGTTTTCATTATAGAAAATTGTTAGACATAATTCTTAGTAAAAAGCACACCTCTACTCCCAAAAGTATTACCAGCTTTTATATTACATAAAGTATGGCGTCACTGCTCAAAACTTGTGCTTTACACTATCAAAAACAATTGCAAAAATTTCAACTCACATACTTTTTCACATAAAAATACTAAACTAATAAATTTAAGTTTTATTTCTTATAAGGTGTATTTTATGAGTAGTTTAAAATATTTTTATGTATTTTTAGATATATATATACGCAACTTTCTTACTTTCGTGTCCAGACTGAATATTAACAAGAAATGTAATAAAAATATTTAACACCCAATATATCATTTGTAATATAACCTAATTTAGTTCTTCGTAACACTGACTGAAAAGCAAATACAAATAAACCAATAAATGAAAAGTTAGTTGTCTAGCTTCCGCAAATTTCAATAACCATTAAACACTGTGCTAAAAGTACTGAAAAACATCTATACTAATCAATAGCCAAAGCACACCATATTTAGAAAAAAGAAATTTCAATCGTTAATGAATTAACTGTACAGAAAAGGTGAATTAACAGTACACAACATTTTTTCCATTAGTTTTTTATTGTCAAACAATTTCTTACCATTAAAAACAAAAATAAAAAACAATAAACAGCGGTTCTAAAATATGACCTTGGGCTTTGAGAGGACAACTAGAAGTGCACCAATTTGAGTATTTCAATTACAGCTGATGGAAACTATTTTTTTTAATACTAAATTTAAAAAAAATATGGTAACACTATTCTCATTTTGGGCAACACACAAGCAAGTACAAGTGCAAAAAATTCAATACAGTTACTTTTTTCACCAAACACAATACTTTCAAACGTGCAGTCTAATTTACAAGAGACTTTGAAGACAGCGAACTTTTTATCGTGTAAAATGACATTTGATTAAATTGTGTTATCCAAACAAGATTTACACAAACTTCTGTGGATTGCTGCAGACATTTAAATATTCTTTTTACATATTATGAGTGTGTTTTATGTGTAGTTTAAAATTTTTTATGTCCTTTTAAATATATATGTATAAACAATTTTTTATTGCTTGTGGTTCAACCTTGGCAAATTTTAATAACCACTAAAAACAGAACTAAAAGCACTGGTCAATAATCAAAGATACAACTTAGTCAGAAAAAAGTAGTTCCAAACCTCATAAACGAAAAAAAATTAACTGTACACAATTTTCTTGCCTTTATTTTTGTTGTTGTCTTATCTCTTACCGTTATCAAAATGTCCGCCTTGCACAAATTAACAAATCAATACACAGTTGCTGCTAAAAATAACACCGTACGCTTTGAATTGGTATTTTTTTCATTGATGTGCAGATATGTACTTTTTTTTTGATATTGGTTACTTTTCTTCGAAGTAAAAGATAATGATTTCTTTTAACGATCTAAACAAGTATGGTCGGAAGGGCAAGGTCTAGATAATAAATAGATTCATCTGATCTTAGACGATTTTTTGTCTAAATGCAAAAAGGAAGGAAAATGCCTCTCGAAGTTTGTACATATAGATGTGCTCGAACATCTACGACTCGCTAACTCCTCCAGGAATTGATTTTAAAATACGAGCACCAAAAGAATATCTTGGATTATAGACAATTGTTAGTAATCATTCTTAGTAAAAGCACACTTCTACTCGCAAAAATATTACCAGCTTTTATATTAAATAAAGTATGGCGTCACTGCTCATAACTTGTCCTTACACTATCAAGAATAATTGCAGAAACTTAAATTCAAACAGTTTTTCACACAAAAGCACATTTTTGAAACTTACGATCCAATTTACAAGAGAATTCTGCTGACAGCGGTCTTCCGGCGCTTGCATCACGTAAAATGATAGATGATTAAATTTTTTTGCCTTTATTTTTTGTTGTTGTCATATTTCTTACCGTTATAAAAATGTCCGCCTTGCACAAAAAAAAACAATACACAAAAAATATTAACTGTACAAAATTTTTTTGCTATTTATTTTTGTTGTTATATATATTATAACGAAGTTTGTACATATAGATGTGCTCGAACATCTACGACTCGCTAACTCCTCCAGGAATTGATTTTAAAATACGAGCACCAAAACAATATCTTGGATTATAGACAATTGTTAGTAATCATTCTTAGTAAAAGTACACTTCTACTCGCAAAAATATTACCAGCTTTTATATTAAATAAAGTATGGCGTCACTGCTCATAACTTGTCCTTACTCTATCAAGAACAATTGCAGAAATTTAAATTCAAACAGTTTTTCACACAAAAGCACATTTTTGAAACTTACAATCCAATTTACAAGAGAATTCTGCTGACAGCTGTCTTCCGGCGCTTGCATCACGTAAAATGATAGATGATTAAATTTTTTTGCCTTTATTTTTTGTTGTTGTCATATTTCTTACCGTTATAAAAATGTTCGCCTTGCACAAAAAAAAACAATACACAAAAAATATTAACTGTACAAAATTTTTTTTGTTTTTTATTTTTGTTGTTATATATTTTATATATGTGGGTTTTCATTATAGACAATTGTTAGACATAATTCTTAGTAAAAAGCACACCTCTACTCCCAAAAGTATTACCAGCTTTTATATTACATAAAGTATGGCGTCACTGCTCAAAACTTGTGCTTTACACTATCAAAAACAATTGCAAAAATTTCAACTCACATACTTTTTCACATAAAAATACTAAACTAATAAATTTAAGTTTTATTTCTTATAAGGTGTAGTTTATGAGTAGTTTAAAATATTTTTATGTATTTTTAGATATATATATACGCAACTTTCTTACTTTCGTGTCCAGACTGAATATTAACAAGAAATGTAATACAAATATTTAACACCCAATATATCATTTGTAATATAACCTAATTTAGTTCTTCGTAACACTGACTGAAAAGCAAATACAAATATAACAATAAATGAAAAGTTAGTTGTCTAGCTTTCGCAAATTAAAATAAGCACTAAACACTGTGCTAAAAGAACTGAAAACATCTATACTAATCCATAGCCAAAGCACACCATATTTAGAAAAAAGGAATTCCAATCGTTAATGAATTAACTGTACAGAAAAGATGAATTAACTGTACACAACATTGTTTCCATAATTTTTTTTTTGTCAAACAATTTCTTACCATTAAAAACAAAAATAAAACACAATACACAGCGGTTACTAAAATATGACCTTAGGCTTTGAGAGGACAACTAGAAGTGCACCAATTTGAGTATTTCAATTACAGCTGTTGCCAAATTGATGTTGATTTGTTGGGTAGAATAAAGAGAAAACTCTGTTCTTCATAGTTAAATAATAGAAAAATAAATAGTTTTAGTCATCCTTCTTAGAAAAAAGTACAAATTTATATGTCAAAATATTACCAGTTTGCTTAGAAATAACCAAAACGGTAACATTGGTAATTTGTTTTACGAATCTCTTGTTCTCATAAACAGAGTTACATTTGTACAGTTTTATCTATATTTTACACTTTTAGCATTCTTGTTTTTTGCTTTTAATAACTTTGCTAAGTTACATTTGTACCTCTCTTATTTTTTATTTCAACTTCACTTGGTTTCAGCTAATACGTTTCCATACGAGTACATGTATTATATATAATTACAATTTCAGTATGAGCAATTGTTTCACTTGAAAATACTTTTTCTAATACTAAATTTAAAAAAAAAAATATTGTAACACTATTCTTATTTTGGGCAATACACAAGCAAGTACAAGTGCAAAAAATTCAATACATTTGATTAAATTGTGTCATCCACACAAGATTTACACAAACTTCTGTGGATTGCTGCAGACTTTTAAATATTATTTTTACATATTATGAGTGTATTTTATGTGTAGTTTAAAATTTTTATGTCCTTTTAAATATATATGTATAAACAATTTTTTATTGCTAGTGGTTCAACCTTGGCAAATTTTAATAACCACTAAAAACAGAACTAAAAGCACTAGTCAATAATCAAACTTATTCAGAAAAAAGTAGTTCCAAACCTCTTAAACGAAAAAAAATTAACTGTACACAATTTTTTTGCCTTTATTTTTTGTTGTTGTCTTATCTCTTACCGTTATCAAAATGTCCGCCTTGCACAAAACAAAAAAACAATACGAAAAAAAAAATTAACTGTACAAAATTTTTTTGCTTTTTATTTTTGTTGTTTTTATATATCTTTCTACCCGTTATCAAAATGTCCGCCTTGCACAAATTAACAAATCAATACACAGTTGCTGCTAAAAAATGACACCGTACGCTTTTAATTCGTATTTTTTTCATTGATGTGTAGATGTGTACTTCTTTTTGATTTTGGTTACTTTTTTTCGAAGTAAAAGATAATGATTTCTTTTAACGATCGAAACAAGTATGTTCGGAAGGGCAAGGTCTAGGTCATAAATAGATTCATCTGATCTTAGAACATTTTGCCTAAAAAGGAAGGAAAATGCCTCTCGAAGTTTGGACATATAGGAGATGTGCTCGAACATCTACGACTAGCTAACTCCTCCAGGAATTAATTTTACAATACGAGCACCGACACAATATCGTGGATTATGGACAATTATAGACAATTGTTAGTAATCATTCTTAGTAAGAGTACACCTCTACTCGTAAAAATATTACCAGCATTTATGTTATATAAAGTATGGCGTCACTGCTCATAACTTGTCTTTACACTATCAAAAACAATTGCACAAATTCAATTTCAAACACTTTTTCACGGCAAAGCACATTTGTGAAACTTGCAAGCCAATTTACGCGAGATTTCTGCTGACAGCGGTCTTCTGGCGCTTGCATCAGGAAAAAAGTTAGATGATTAAATTTTTTCCCTTTATTTTTTGTTTTTGTCATATTTCTTACCGTTATCAAAGTGTCCGCCTTGCACAAAATACAAAAACAATACACGAAAAAAATTAACTGTACACTATTTTTTCGCTTTTATTTTTTGCTGTTGTTATATATCTTTCTACCCGTTATCAAAATGTCCGCCTTGCACAAATTAACAAATCAATACAAAGCTGCTGCTAAAAATAAAACCGTACGCTTTGGATTGGTTATTTTTTTCATTGATGTGTATGTAGATGTGTACTTTTTTTTGATTTCACTTACTTTTTTTCGAAGTAAAAGATAATGCTTTCTTTTAAAACGTTTTGTACGAAACAAGTATGGTCGGAAGGACAAGGTCTAGATCATAAGTAGATTCATCTGATCTTAGAACATTTTGCCTAAAAAGGAAGGAAAATGCCTCCCAAAGTTTGGACATACAGGAGATTTGCTCGAACATCTACGACTCGCTAACTTCTCCAGGAGCGAGCACCGAAACAATATCTCGGAGATGGACTTTCATTATAGACAATTGTTAATCATCATTCTTAGTAAAAAGTACACCTCTACTCCCGAAAATATTACCTTTAATATTACATAAAGTATGGCGTCACTGCTCATAACTTGTGCTTTATAGTATCAAAAACAATTGCAAAGATTTCAACTCACACACGTTTTCACATAAAAATACACATATAAATAGTTTTATCCATACAAGCATTTACAAAAAACGCAGAATTGCAGCAAACTAATAAATGTTATTTTTATTTCTTATAGGTGTATTTTATGAGTATTTTAAAATATTTTTATGTATCTTTAGATATATATATATACACGCGACTTAGTTACTTTCGTGTCGAGACTGAATATTGTCAAGAAATGTTGTAAAAATATTTAACACCCAATATATCACTTGTAATCGAACCTAATTTAGTTCTTAGTAACACTGATCTGAAAAGCAAATACAAAAATATAACAATAAATGGAAAGTTAGTTGTCTAGCTTTCGCAAATTTCAATAACCACTAAACATTGTGCTAAAAGAACTGAAAACATCTATACTGACCAATAGTCAAAGCACACCATATCTAGAAAAAAGGAATTTCAAACGTAAATGAATTAACTTAACTGTACACAAAAAATGAATTAACTGTACACAACATTTTTTCCATTAATTTTTTTTGTCAAACATCTTTCTTATCATTAAAAACAAATAAAAAAACAATCCACAGCGGTTACTAAAATATGACCTTAGGCTTTGAGAGGACAACTAGAAGTGCACCAATTTGAGTATTTCAATTACAGCTGTTGCCAAATTGATGTTGATTTGTTGGATAGAATAAAGAGAAAACTCTGTTCTTCATAGTTAAATAATAGAAAAATAAATAGTTTTAGTCATCCTTCTTAGAAAAAAGTACAAATTTATATGTCAAAATATTACCAGTTTGCTTAGAAATAACCAAAACGGTAACATTGGTAATTTGATTTACGAATCTCTTGTTCTCATAAACAGAGTTACATTTGTACAGTTTTATCTATATTTTACACTTTTAGCATTCTTGTTTTTTGCTTTTAATAACTTTGCTAAGTTACATTTGTACCTCTTTTATTTTTTATTTCAACTTCACTTGGTTTCAGCTAATACGTTTCCATACGAGTACATGTATTATATATAATTACACTTTCAGTATGAGCAATTGTTTCACTTGAAAATACTTTTTCTAATACTAAATTTAAAAAAAAAAATATTGTAACACTATTCTTATTTTGGGCAATACACAAGCAAGTACAAGTGCAAAAAATTCAATTCAGTTACTTTTTTCACCAAACACAATATTTTCAAACGTGCAGTCTAATTTACAAGAGACTTTGAAGACAGCGAACTTTTTATCGAGTAAAATGACATTTGATTAAATTGTGTTATCCACACAAGATTAACACAAACTTCTTCGGATTGCTGCAGGCTTTTAAATATTATTTTTACATATTATGAGTGTATTTTATGTTTAGTTTAAAATTTTTTATATCCTTTTAAATATATATGTATAAACAACCTTGGCAAATTTTAATAACCACTAAAAACAGAACTAAAAGCACTGGTCAATAATCACAGATACAATTTATTCAGAAAAAAGTAGTTCCAAAACTCATAAACGAAAAAAAATTAACTGTACACAATTTTCTTACCTTTATTTTTGTTGTTGTCTTATCTCTTACCGTTATCAAAATGTCCACCACAAAACAAAAAAACAATACACAAAAAATATTAACTGTACAAAATTTTTTTGCTTTTTATTTTTGTTGTTGTTATATATATTATATATTTGGATTTTCATTATAGACAATTGTTAGACATAATTCTTAGTAAAAAGCACACCTCTACTCCCAAAAGTATTACCAGCTTTTATATTACATAAAGTATGGCGTCACTGATCAAAACTTGTGCTTTCACTATCAAAAACAATTGCAAAAATTTCAACTCACATACTTTTTCACATAAAAATACTAAACTAATAAATTTAATTTTTATTTCTTATAAGGTGTATTTTATGAGTAGTTTAAAATATTTTTATGTATTTTTAGATATATATATACGCAACTTTCTTACTTTCGTGTCCAGACTGAATATTAACAAGAAATGTAATAAAAATATTTAACACCCAATATATCATTTGTAATATAACCTAATTTAGTTCTTCGTAACACTGACTGAAAAGCAAATACAAATAAACCAATAAATGAAAAGTTAGTTGTCTAGCTTTCGCAAATTTCAATAACCACTAAACACTGTGCTAAAAGAACTGAAAAACATCTATACTAATCAATAGCCAAAGCACACCATATATAGAAAAAAGAAATTTCAATCGTTAATGAATTAACTGTACAGAAAAGATGAATTAACTGTACACAACATTTTTTTCCATTATTTTTTTTTGTCAAACATTTCTTACCATTAAAAACAAAAATAAAAAACAATACACAGCGGTTACTAAAATATGACCTTAGGCTTTGAGAGGACAACTAGAAGTGCACCAATTTGAGTATTTCAATTACAGCTGATGGAAACTATTTTTTTTAATACTAAATTTAAAAAAAAATATGGTAACACTATTCTCATTTTGGGCAACACACAAGCAAGTACAAGTGCAACAAATTCAATACAGTTACTTTTTTCACCAAACACAATACTTTCAATCGTGTAGTCTAATTTACAAGAGACTTTGAAGACAGCGAACTTTTTATCTAGTAAAATGACATTTGATTAAATTGTGTCATCCACACAAGATTTACACAAACTTCTGTGGATTGCGGCAGACATTTAAATATTATTTTCACATATTATGAGTGTATTTTATGTGTAGTTTAAAATTTTTTATGTCCTTTTAAATATATATGTATAAACAATTTTTTATCATAGTTGTTCAACCTTGGCAAATTTTAATAACCACTAAAAACAGAACTAAAAGCACTGGTCAATAATCAAACTTATTTAGAAAAAAGTAGTTCCAAACCTCTTAAACGAAAAAAAATTAACTGTACACAATTTTTTTGCCTTTATTTTTTGTTGTTGTCTTATCTCTTACCGTTATCAAAATGTCCGCCTTGCACAAAATAAAAAACAATACACAAAAAAAATTAACTGTACACAATTTTTTCGCTTTTATTTTTTGTTGTTGTTATATATCTTTCTACCCGTTATCAAAATGTCCGCTTGCACAAATTAACAAACCAATACAAAGTTAGTGCCAAAAAATTACACCGTACGCTTTGAATTCGTATTTTTTTCATTGATGTGTAGATGTGTACTTTTTTTTTGACATTGGTTACTTTTTTTCGAAGTAAAAGATAATGATTTCTTTTAACGATCGAAACAAGTATGGTCGGAAGGGCAAGGTCTAGATCATAAATAGATTCATCTGATCTTAGAACATTTTGTCTAAATGGAAAAAGGAAAGAAAATGGCTCTCAAAGTTTGGACATACAGGAGATTTGCTCGAACATATACGACTCGCTAACTTCTCCACGATCGAGCACCGAAACAATATCTCGGAGATGGACGTACATTATCAACAATTGTTAGTCATCATTATTAGTAAAAAGTACACCTCTACTTCCAAAAATATTAGTTGTCTAGCTTCCGCAAATTTCAATAACCATTAAACACTGTGCTAAAAGTACTGAAAAACATCTATACTAATCAATAGCCAAAGCACACCATATTTAGAAAAAAGAAATTTCAATCGTTAATGAATTAACTGTACAGAAAAGGTGAATTAACAGTACACAACATTTTTTCCATTAGTTTTTTATTGTCAAACAATTTCTTACCATTAAAAACAAAAATAAAAAACAATAAACAGCGGTTCTAAAATATGACCTTGGGCTTTGAGAGGACAACTAGAAGTGCACCAATTTGAGTATTTCAATTACAGCTGATGGAAACTATTTTTTTTAATACTAAATTTAAAAAAAATATGGTAACACTATTCTCATTTTGGGCAACACACAAGCAAGTACAAGTGCAAAAAATTCATTACAGTTACTTTTTTCACCAAACACAATACTTTCAAACGTGCAGTCTAATTTACAAGAGACTTTGAAGACAGCGAACTTTTTATCGTGTAAAATGACATTTGATTAAATTGTGTTATCCAAACAAGATTTACACAAACTTCTGTGGATTGCTGCAGACTTTTAAATATTCTTTTTACATATTATGAGTGTGTTTTATGTGTAGTTTAAAATTTTTTATGTCCTTTTAAATATATATGTATAAACAATTTTTTATTGCTTGTGGTTCAACCTTGGCAAATTTTAATAACCACTAAAAACAGAACTAAAAGCACTGGTCAATAATCAAAGATACAACTTAGTCAGAAAAAAGTAGTTCCAAACCTCATAAACGAAAAAAAATTAACTGTACACAATTTTCTTGCCTTTATTTTTGTTGTTGTCTTATCTCTTACCGTTATCAAAATGTCCGCCTTGCACAAAATAACAAATCAATACACAGTTGCTGCTAAAAATAACACCGTACGCTTTGAATTGGTATTTTTTTCATTGATGTGCAGATATGTACTTTTTTTTTGATATTGGTTACTTTTCTTCGAAGTAAAAGATAATGATTTCTTTTAACGATCTAAACAAGTATGGTCGGAAGGGCAAGGTCTAGATAATAAATAGATTCATCTGATCTTAGACGATTTTTTGTCTAAATGCAAAAAGGAAGGAAAATGCCTCTCGAAGTTTGTACATATAGATGTGCTCGAACATCTACGACTCGCTAACTCCTCCAGGAATTGATTTTAAAATACGAGCACCAAAACAATATCTTGGATTATAGACAATTGTTAGTAATCATTCTTAGTAAAAGTACACTTCTACTCGCAAAAATATTACCAGCTTTTATATTAAATAAAGTATGGCGTCACTGCTCATAACTTGTCCTTACACTATCAAGAATAATTGCAGAAATTTAAATTCAAACAGTTTTTCACACAAAAGCACATTTTTGAAACTTACGATCCAATTTACAAGAGAATTCTGCTGACAGCGGTCTTCCGGCGCTTGCATCACGTAAAATGATAGATGATTAAATTTTTTTGCCTTTATTTGTTGTTGTTGTCATATTTCTTACCGTTATAAAAATGTCCGCCTTGCACAAAAAAAAACAATACACAAAAAATATTAACTGTACAAAATTTTTTTGCTATTTATTTTTGTTGTTATATATATTATAACGAAGTTTGTACATATAGATGTGCTCGAACATCTACGACTCGCTAACTCCTCCAGGAATTGATTTTAAAATACGAGCACCAAAACAATATCTTGGATTATAGACAATTGTTAGTAATCATTCTTAGTAAAAGTACACTTCTACTCGCAAAAATATTACCAGCTTTTATATTAAATAAAGTATGGCGTCACTGCTCATAACTTGTCCTTACTCTATCAAGAACAATTGCAGAAATTTAAATTCAAACAGTTTTTCACACAAAAGCACATTTTTGAAACTTACAATCCAATTTACAAGAGAATTCTGCTGACAGCTGTCTTCCGGCGCTTGCATCACGTAAAATGATAGATGATTAAATTTTTTTGCCTTTATTTTTTGTTGTTGTCATATTTCTTACCGTTATAAAAATGTTCGCCTTGCACAAAAAAAAACAATACACAAAAAATATTAACTGTACAAAATTTTTTTTGCTTTTTATTTTTGTTGTTATATATTTTATATATGTGGGTTTTCATTATAGACAAATGTTAGACATAATTCTTAGTAAAAAGCACACCTCTACTCCCAAAAGTATTACCAGCTTTTATATTACATAAAGTATGGCGTCACTGCTCAAAACTTGTGCTTTACACTATCAAAAACAATTGCAAAAATTTCAACTCACATACTTTTTCACATAAAAATACTAAACTAATAAATTTAAGTTTTATTTCTTATAAGGTGTATTTTATGAGTAGTTTAAAATATTTTTATGTATTTTTAGATATATATATACGCAACTTTCTTACTTTCGTGTCCAGACTGAATATTAACAAGAAATGTAATAAAAATATTTAACACCCAATATATCATTTGTAATATAACCTAATTTAGTTCTTCGTAACACTGACTGAAAAGCAAATACAAATAAACCAATAAATGAAAAGTTAGTTGTCTAGCTTCCGCAAATTTCAATAACCATTAAACACTGTGCTAAAAGTACTGAAAAACATCTATACTAATCAATAGCCAAAGCACACCATATTTAGAAAAAAGAAATTTCAATCGTTAATGAATTAACTGTACAGAAAAGGTGAATTAACAGTACACAACATTTTTTCCATTAGTTTTTTATTGTCAAACAATTTCTTACCATTAAAAACAAAAATAAAAAACAATAAACAGCGGTTCTAAAATATGACCTTGGGCTTTGAGAGGACAACTAGAAGTGCACCAATTTGAGTATTTCAATTACAGCTGATGGAAACTATTTTTTTTAATACTAAATTTAAAAAAAATATGGTAACACTATTCTCATTTTGGGCAACACACAAGCAAGTACAAGTGCAAAAAATTCAATACAGTTACTTTTTTCACCAAACACAATACTTTCAAACGTGCAGTCTAATTTACAAGAGACTTTGAAGACAGCGAACTTTTTATCGTGTAAAATGACATTTGATTAAATTGTGTTATCCAAACAAGATTTACACAAACTTCCGTGGATTGCTGCAGACTTTTAAATATTCTTTTTACATATTATGAGTGTGTTTTATGTGTAGTTTAAAATTTTTTATGTTCTTTTAAATATATATGTATAAACAATTTTTTATTGCTTGTGGTTCAACCTTGGCAAATTTTAATAACCACTAAAAACAGAACTAAAAGCACTGGTCAATAATCAAAGATACAACTTAGTCAGAAAAAAGTAGTTCCAAACCTTATAAACGAAAAAAAATTAACTGTACACAATTTTCTTGCCTTTATTTTTGTTGTTGTCTTATCTCTTACCGTTATCAAAATGTCCGCCTTGCACAAATTAACAAATCAATACACAGTTGCTGCTAAAAATAACACCGTACGCTTTGAATTGGTATTTTTTTCATTGATGTGCAGATATGTACTTTTTTTTTGATATTGGTTACTTTTCTTCGAAGTAAAAGATAATGATTTCTTTTAACGATCTAAACAAGTATGGTCGAAAGGGCAAGGTCTAGATAATAAATAGATTCATCTGATCTTAGACGATTTTTTGTCTAAATGCAAAAAGGAAGGAAAATGCCTCTCGAAGTTTGTACATATAGATGTGCTCGAACATCTACGACTCGCTAACTCCTCCAGGAATTGATTTTAAAATACGAGCACCAAAACAATATCTTGGATTATAGACAATTGTTAGTAATCATTCTTAGTAAAAGCACACTTCTACTCGCAAAAATATTACCAGCTTTTATATTAAATAAAGTATGGCGTCACTGCTCATAACTTGTCCTTACACTATCAAGAATAATTGCAGAAACTTAAATTCAAACAGTTTTTCACACAAAAGCACATTTTTGAAACTTACGATCCAATTTACAAGAGAATTCTGCTGACAGCGGTCTTCCGGCGCTTGCATCACGTAAAATGATAGATGATTAAATTTTTTTGCCTTTATTTTTTGTTGTTGTCATATTTCTTACCGTTATAAAAATGTCCGCCTTGCACAAAAAAAAACAATACACAAAAAATATTAACTGTACAAAATTTTTTTGCTATTTATTTTTGTTGTTATATATATTATAACGAAGTTTGTACATATAGATGTGCTCGAACATCTACGACTCGCTAACTCCTCCAGGAATTGATTTTAAAATACGAGCACCAAAACAATATCTTGGATTATAGACAATTGTTAGTAATCATTCTTAGTAAAAGTACACTTCTACTCGCAAAAATATTACCAGCTTTTATATTAAATAAAGTATGGCGTCACTGCTCATAACTTGTCCTTACTCTATCAAGAACAATTGCAGAAATTTAAATTCAAACAGTTTTTCACACAAAAGCACATTTTTGAAACTTACAATCCAATTTACAAGAGAATTCTGCTGACAGCTGTCTTCCGGCGCTTGCATCACGTAAAATGATAGATGATTAAATTTTTTTGCCTTTATTTTTTGTTGTTGTCATATTTCTTACCGTTATAAAAATGTTCGCCTTGCACAAAAATAAACAATACACAAAAAATATTAACTGTACAAAATTTTTTTGCTATTTATTTTTGTTGTTATATACATTATATATGTGGATCTTCATTATAGACAATTGTTAGACATAATTCTTAGTAAAAAGCACACCTCTACTCGCAAAAGTATTACCAGCTTTTATATTACATAAAGTATGGCGTCACTGCTCAAAACTTGTGCTTTACACTATCAAAAACAATTGCAAATATTTCAACTCACATACTTTTTCACATAAAAAAACTAAACTAATAAATTTAATTTGTTATTTCTAATAAGTTGTATTTTATGAATAGTTTAAAATACTTTTATGTATTTTTAGATATATATATACGCAACTTTCTTACTTTCGTATCCAGACTGAATATTAACAAGAAATGTAATAAAAATATTTAACACCCAATATATCATTTGTAATATAACCTAATTTAGTTCTTCGTAACACTGACTGAAAAGCAAATACAAATAAACCAATAAATGAAAAGTTAGTTGTCTAGCTTTCGCAAATTTCAATAACCACTAAACACTGTGCTAAAAGAACTGAAAAACATCTATACTAATCAATAGCCAAAGCACACCATATTTAGAAAAAAGAAATTTCAATCGTTAATGAATTCACTCTACAGAAAAGATGAATTAACTGTACACAACATTTTTTCCATTATTTTTTTTTTGTCAAACATTTCTTACCATTAAAAACAAAAATAAAAAACAATACACAGCGGTTACTAAAATATGTGCTAAAAGAACTGAAAAACATCTATACTAATCAATAGCCAAAGTACACCATATTTAGAAAAAAAAATTTCAATCGTTAATGAATTAACTGTACAGAAAATATGAATTAACTGTACACAACTTTTTTCCATTATTTTTTTTTGTCAAACTTTTCTTACCATTAAAAACAAAAATAAAAAACAATACACAGCGGTTACTAAAATATGACCTTAGGCTTTGAGAGGACAACTAGAAGTGCACCAATTTGAGTATTTCAATTACAGCTGATGGAAACTATTTTTTTTAATACTAAATTTAAAAAAAAATATGGTAACACTATTCTCATTTTGGGCAACACACAAGCAAGTACAAGTGCAAAAAATTCAATACAGTTACTTTTTTCACCAAACACAATACTTTCAAACGTGTACTCTAATTTACAAGAGACTTTGAAGACAGCGAACTTTTTATCTAGTAAAATGACATTTGATTAAATTGTGTCATCCACACAAGATTTACACAAACCTCTGTGGATTGCTGCAGACTTTTAAATATTATTTTTACATATTATGAGTGTGTTTTATGTGTAGTTTAAAATTTTTTATGTCCTTTTAAATATATATGTATAAACAATTTTTTATTGCTAGTAGTTCAACCTTGGCAAATTTTAATAACCACTAAAAACAGAACTAAAAGCACTGGTCAATAATCAAACTTATTTAGAAAAAAGTAGTTCCAAACCTCTTAAACGAAAAAAAATTAACTGTACACAATTTTTTTGCCTTTATTTTTTGTTGTTGTCTTATCTCTTACCGTTATCAAAATGTCCGCCTTGCACAAAACAAAAAAACAATACACAAAAAAAAATTAACTGTACAAATTTTTTTTGCTTTTTATTTTTGTTGTTGTTATATATCTTTCTATCCGTTATCAAAATGTCCGCTTGCACAAATTAACAAATCAATACAAAGTTAGTGCTAAAAAATTACACCGTACGCTTTGAATTCGTATTTTTTTCATTGATGTGTAGATGTGTACCTTTTTTTTGATATTGGTTACTTTTTTTCGAAGTAAAAGATAATGATTTCTTTTAACGATCGAAACAAGTATGGTCGGAAGGGCAAGGTCTAGATCATAAATAGATTCATCTGATCTTAGAACATTTTGTCTAAATGGAAAAAGGAAAGAAAAGTTTGGACATACAGGAGATTTGCTCGAACATATACGACTCGCTAACTTCTGCACGAGCGAGCACCGAAACAATATCTCGGAGATGGACTTACATTATCAACAATTGTTAGTCATCATTATTAGTAAAAAGTACACCTCTACTTCCAAAAATATTAGTTGTCTAGCTTCCGCAAATTTCAATAACCATTAAATAATCAATAATCAAACTTATTTAGAAAAAAGTAGTTCCAAACCTCATAAACGAAAAACAATTAACTGTACACAATTTTTTTGCCTTTATTTTTTGTTGTTGTCTTAACTCTTACCGTTATCAAAATGTCCGCCTTGCACAAAACAAAAAAACAATACAAAAAAAAAATTAACTTTACAAAATTTTTTTGCTTTTTATTTTTGTTGTTGTTATATATCTTTCTACCCGTTACCAAAATGTCCGCCTTGCACAAATTAACAAATCAATACCCAGTTGCTGCTAAAAAATAACACCGTACGCTTTGAATTCGTATTTTTTTCATTGATGTGTGGATGTGTACTTTTTTGATTTTGGTTACTTTTTTTCGAAGTAAAAGATAATGATTTCTTTTAACGATCGAAACAAGTATGGTCGGAAGGGCAAGGTCTAGGTCATAAATAGATGCATCTGATCTTAGAACATTTTGCCTAAATGCAAAAAGGAAAGAAAATGGCTCTCAAAGTTTGGACATACAGGAGATTTGCTCGAACATCTACGACTCGCTAACTTCTCCAGGAGCGAGCACCGAAACAATATCTCGGAGATGGACTTTCATTATAGACAATTGTTGGACATAATTCTTAGTAAAAAGCACACCATTACTCCCAAAAGTATTACCAGCCTTTATATTACATAAAGTATGGCGTCACTGCTCAAACCTTGTGCTTTACATTATCAAAAACAATTGCATAAATTTCAACTCACATACTTTTTCACATAGAAATATACAAATAAATAGTGTTATCCATACAAGCATCTACAAAATATTCTCTGAATTGCAGCAAACTAATAAATTTAATTTTTATTTCTTGTAAGGTGTATTTTATGAGTAGTTTAAAATATTTTTATATATTTTCAGATATATATATACACGCAACTTTCTTACTTTCGTGTCCAGACTGAATATTAACAAGAAAAATCTTCGTAACACTGACTTAAAAGCAAATACAAATAAACCAATAAATGAAAAGTTAGTTGTCTAGCTTTCGCAAATTTCAATAACCACTAAACACTGTGCTAAAAGAACTGAAAAACATCTATACTAATCAATAGCCAAAGCACACCATATTTAGAAAAAAGAAATTTCAATCGTTAATGAATTAACTGTACAGAAAAGATGAATTAACTGTACACAACATTTGTTCCATTATTTTTTTTGTCAAACATTTCTTACCATTAAAAACAAAAATAAAAAACAATACACAGTGGTTACTAAAATATGACCTTAGGCTTTGAGAGGACAACTAGAAGTGCACCAATTTGAGTATTTCAATTACAGCTGATGGAAACTATTTTTTTTAATACTAAATTTAAAAAAAAATATGGTAACACTATTCTCATTTTGGGCAACACACAACCAAGTACAAGTGCAAAAAATTCAATTCAGTTACTTTTTTCACCAAACACAATACTTTCAAACGTGTAGTCTAATTTACAAGAGACTTTGAAGACAGCGAAATTTTTATCTAGTAAAATGACATTTGATTAAATTGTGTCATCCACACAAGATTTACACAAACTTCTGCGGATTGCTGCAGACTTTTAAATATTATTTTTACATATTATGAGTGTATTTTATGTGTAGTTTAAAATTTTTAATGTCCTTTTAAATATATCTGTATAAACAATTTTTATTGCTAGTGGTTCAACCTTGGCAAATTTTAATAACCACTAAATACAGAAGTAAAAGCACTGTTCAATAATCAAAGATACAACTTATTCAGAAAAAAGTAGTTCCAAACCTCATAAACAAAAAAAAATAAACTGTACACAATTTTTTTGCCTTTATTGTTTGTTGTTGTCATATTTCTTACCGTTATCAAAATGTCCGCCTTGCACAAAATAAAAAAAACATACACGAAAAGAAATTAACTGTACAAAATTTTTTTGCTTTTTATTTTTGTTGTTGTTATATATCTTTCTACCCCTTATCAAAATGTCCGCCTTGCACAAATTAACAAATCAATACACACTTGCTGCTAAAAAATAACACCGTACGCTTTGAATTGGTATTTTTTTCATTGATGTGTAGATGTGTACTTTTTTTATTTTGGTTACTTTTTTTCGAAGAAAAAGATAATGATTTCTTTTAACGATCGAAACAAGTATGGTCGGAAGGGCAAGGTCTAGGTCATAAATAGATTCATCTGATCTTAGAACATTTTGCCTAAATGCAAAAAGGAAGGAAAATGCCTCTCGAAGTTTTGACATATAGGAAATGTGCTCGAACATCTACGACTCGCTAACTCCTCCAGGAATTAATTTTACAATACGAGCACCGACACAATTTCTTGGATTGTGGACAATTATAGACAATTGTCTCAATC
This sequence comes from Wohlfahrtia magnifica, assembly GCA_023159175.1. Classification (NCBI taxonomy): domain Eukaryota; kingdom Metazoa; phylum Arthropoda; class Insecta; order Diptera; family Sarcophagidae; genus Wohlfahrtia; species Wohlfahrtia magnifica. Next base: position 76,683 of record JAKWBJ010000381.1, on the reverse strand, counting down.
ATTCTTAGTAAGAGTACACCTCTACTCGTAAAAATATTACCAGCATTTATATTAATAAAGTATGGCGTCACTGCTCATAACTTGTCTTTACACTATCAAAAACAATTGCTAAAATTCAATTTCAAACACTTTTTCACGCAAAAGCACATTTTTGAAACTTGCAATCCAATTTCCAATAGATTTCTGCTGACAGCGGTCTTCTGGCGCTTGCATCAGGAAAAATAAAACCGTACGCTTTGAATTGGTTATTTTTTTCATTGTTGTGTAGATGTGTACTTTTTTTTGATTTCGGTTACTTTTTTTCGAAGTAAAAGATAATGATTTCTTTCAAAACGTTTTGTACGAAACAAGTATGGTCGGAAGGGCAAGGTCTAGATAATAAATAGATTCATCTGATCTTAGACGATTTTTTGTCTAAATGAAAAAAGGAAGGAAAATGCCTCTCGAAGTTTGTACATATAGATGTGCTCGAACATCTACGACTCGCTAACTCCTCCAGGAATTGATTTTAAAATACGAGCACCAAAACAATATCTTGGATTATAGACAATTGTTAGTAATCATTCTTAGTAAAAGTACACTTCTACTCGCAAAAATATTACCAGCTTTTATATTAAATAAAGTATGGCGTCACTGCTCATAACTTGTCCTTACACTATCAAGAATAATTGCAGAAATTTAAATTCAAACAGTTTTTCACACAAAAGCACATTTTTGAAACTTACGATCCAATTTACAAGAGAATTCTGCTGACAGCGGTCTTCCGGCGCTTGCATCACGTAAAATGATAGATGATTAAATTTTTTTGCCTTTATTTTTTGTTGTTGTCATATTTCTTACCGTTATAAAAATGTCCGCCTTGCACAAAAAAAAACAATACACAAAAAATATTAACTGTACAAAATTTTTTTGCTATTTATTTTTGTTGTTATATATATTATATATGTGGATCTTCATTATAGACAATTGTTAGACATAATTCTTAGTAAAAAGCACACCTCTACTCGCAAAAGTATTACCAGCTTTTATATTACATAAAGTATGGCATCACTGCTCAAAACTTGTGCTTTACACTATCAAAAACAATTGCAAAAATTACAACTCACATACTTTTTCACATAAAAAAACTAAACTAATAAATTTAATTTGTTATTTCTAATAAGGTGTATTTTATGAATAGTTTAAAATACTTTTATGTATTTTTAGATATATATATATACGCAACTTTCTTACTTTCGTATCCAGACTGAATATTAACAAGAAATGTAATAAAAATATTTAACACCCAATATATCATTTGTAATATAACCTAATTTAGTTCTTCGTAACACTGACTGAAAAGCAAATACAAATAAACCAATAAATGAAAAGTTAGTTTTCTAGCTTTCGCAAATTTCAATAACAACTAAACACTGTGCTAAAAGAACTGAAAAACATCTATACTAATCAATAGCCAAAGCACACCATATTTAGAAAAAAGAAATTTCAATCGTTAATGAATTAACTGTACAGAAAAGATGAATTAACTGTACACAACATTTTTTCCATTATTTTTTTTTTGTCAAACATTTCTTACCATTAAAAACAAAAATAAAAAACAATACACAGCGGTTACTAAAATATGTGCTAAAAGAACTGAAAAACATCTATACTAATCAATAGCCAAAGCACACCATATTTAGAAAAAAGAAATTTCAATCGTTAATGAATTAACTGTACAGAAAATATGAATTAACTGTACACAACATTTTTTCCATTAGTTTTTTATTGTCAAACAATTTCTTACCATTAAAAACAAAAATGAAAAACAATACACAGCGGTTACTAAAATATGACCTTAGGCTTTGAGAGGACAACTAGAAGTGCACCAATTTGAGTATTTCAATTACAGCTGATGGAAACTATTTTTTTTAATACTAAATTTAAAAAAAAATATGGTAACACTATTCTCATTTTGGGCAACACACAAGCAAGTACAAGTGCAAAAAATTCAATACAGTTACTTTTTTCACCAAACACAATACTTTCAAACGTGTAGTCTAATTTACAAGAGACTTTGAAGACAGCGAACTTTTTATCTAGTAAAATGACATTTGATTAAATTGTGTCATCCACACAAGATTTACAAAAACCTCTGTGGATTGCTGCAGACTTTTAAATATTATTTTTACATATTATGAGTGTGTTTTATGTGTAGTTTAAAATTTTTTATGTCCTTTTAAATATATATGTATAAACAATTTTTTATTGCTAGTGGTTCAACCTTGGCAAATTTTAATAACCAGTAAAAACAGAACTAAAAGCACTGGTCAATAATCAAACTTATTTAGAAAAAAGTAGTTCCAAACCTCTTAAACGAAAAAAAATTAACTGTACACAATTTTTTTGCCTTTATTTTTTGTTGTTGTCTTATCTCTTACCGTTATCAAAATGTCCGCCTTGCACAAAACAAAAAAACAATACACAAAAAAAAATTAACTGTACAAATTTTTTTTGCTTTTTATTTTTGTTGTTGTTATATATCTTTCTATCCGTTATCAAAATGTCCGCTTGCACAAATTAACAAATCAATACAAAGTTGGTGCTAAAAAATTACACCGTACGCTTTGAATTGGTTATTTTTTTTCATTGTTGTGTAGATGTGTACTTTATTTTGATTTCGGTTACTTTTTTCGAAGTAAAAGATAATGATTTCTTTCAAAACGTTTTGTACGAAACAAGTATGGTCGGAAGGGCAAGGTCTAGATCATAAATAGATTCATCTGATCTTAGGACATTTTGTCTAAATGGAAAAAGGAAAGAAAATGGCTCTCAAAGTTTGGACATACAGGAGATTTGCTCGAACATATACGACTCGCTAACTTCTCCAGGAGCGAACACCGAAACAATATCTCGGAGATGGACTTTCATTATCGACAATTGTTAGTCATCATTATTAGTAAAAAGTACACCTCTACTTCCAAAAATATTACCTTTAATATTACATAAAGTATGGCGTCACTGCTCAAAACTTGTGCTTTACACTATCAAAAACAATTGCATAAATTTCAACTCACATACTTTTTCACATAGAAATATACAAATAAATAGTGTTATCCATACAAGCATTTACAAAATATTCTCTGAATTGCAGCAAACTAATAAATGATATTTTTTTTATAAGGTGTATTTTATGAGTAGTTTAAAATATTTTTATACATTTTTAGATATATATATACGCAACTTTCTAACTTTCGTGTCCAGACTGAATATTAACAAGAAATGTAACAAAAATATTTAACACCCAATATATCATTTGTAATATAACCTAATTTAGTTCTTCGTAACACTGACTGAAAAGCAAATGCAAATATAACAACAAATGAAAAGTTAGTTGTCTAGTTTCGCAAATTTCAGTAACCACTAAACACTGTTTTAAAAGATTTGAAAACATCTATACTAATCAATACCCAAAGAACACCGTACTTAGAAAAAAGAAATTTCAATCAAGAAATGTAATAAAAATATTTAACACCCAATATATCATTTGTAATATAACCTAATTTAGTTCTTCGTAACACTGACTGAAAAGCAAATGCAAATATAACAACAAATGAAAAGTTAGTTGTCTAGTTTCGCAAATTTCAGTAACCACTAAACACTGTTTTAAAAGAACTGAAAACATCTATACTAATCAATACCCAAAGAACACCGTACTTAGAAAAAAGAAATTTCAATCGTTAATGAATTAACTGTACAGAAAAGATGAATTAACTGTACACAACATTTTTTCCATTATTTTTTTTTTTTGTCAAACAATTTCTTACCATTAAAAAAAAAATAAAAAACAATACACAGCGGTTACTAAACTATGACCTTGGGCTTTGAGAGGACAACTAGAAGTGCACTAATTTGAGTATTTCAATTACAGCTGATGGAAACTATTTTTTTAATACTAAATTAAAAAAAATATATTAACACTATTCTCATTTTGGGCAACACACAAGCAAGTACAGGTGCAAAAAATGCAATACAGAAACTTTTTTCACCAAGCACAATATTTTCAAACGTGCAGTCTAATTTACAAGAGGCTTTGAAGACAGCGAACTTTTCAGCGAGTAAAATGACATTTGATTAAATTGTGTTATCCACACAAGATTTAAACAAACTTATGTGGATTTCTGCAGACTTTTAAATATTATTTTTACATATTATGAGTGTATTTTATATGTAGTTTAAAATTTTTTTATGTCCTTTTAAATATATGTGTATAAACAATTTTTTATTGCTAGTTGTTCAACCTTGGCAAATTTTAATAACCACTAAATACAGAACTAAAAGCACTGGTCAATAATCAAAGATACAACTTATTCAGAAAAAAGTAGTTCCAAACCTCATAAACGAAAAACAATTAACTGTACACAATTTTTTTGCCTTTATTTTTTGTTGTTGTCTTAACTCTTACCATTATCAAAATGTCCGCCTTGCACAAAACAAAAAAACAATACCCAGTTGCTGCTAAAAAATAACACCGTACGCTTTGAATTCGTATTTTTTTCATTGATGTGTAGATGTGTACTTTTTTTGATTTTGGTTACTTTTTTCGAAGTAAAAGATAATGATTTCTTTTAACGATCGAAACAAGTATGGTCGGAAGGGCAAGGTCTAGGTCATAAATAGATGCATCTGATCTTAGAACATTTCGCCTAAATGCAAAAAGGAAGGAAAATTGCTCTCAAAGTTTGGACATACAGGAGATATGCTCGAACATCTACGACTCGCTAACTTCTCCACGAGCGAGCACCGAAACAATATCTCGGAGATGGACTTTCATTATCGACAATTGTTAGTCATCATTCTTAGTAAAAAGTACACCTCTAATCCCAAAAATATTATATATATATGTCCAGACTGAAAATTGTCAAGAAATGTCCAAAATATATTTAACACCCAATATATCACTTGTAATATAACCTAATTTAGTTCTTCGTAACACTGACTGAAAAGCAAATACAAGTAAAAGATAATGATTTCTTTTAACGATCCAAACAAGTATGGTCGGAAGGGCCAGGTCTAGATAATAAATAGATTCATCTGAATTTAGGCGATTTTTTGTCTAAATGCAAAAAGGAAGGAAAATGTCTCTCGAAGTTTGGACATATAGATGTGCTCGAACATCTACGACTCGCTAACTTCTCCAGGAATTGATTTTAAAATACGAGCACCAAAACAATATCGTGGATTATAGACAATTGTTAGTAATCATTCTTAGTAAAAGTTCACCTCTACTCGCAAAAATATTACCAGCTTTTATATTAAATAAAGTATGGCGTCACTGCTCATAACTTGTCCTTACACTATCAAGAACAATAGCAAAAATTTAAATTCAAACAGTTTTTCACACAAAAGCACATTTTTGAAACTTACAACCCAATTTACAAGGAATTTCTGCTGACAGCGGTCTTCCGGCGCTTGCATCACGTCAAATGATAGATGATTAAATTTTTTTGCCTTTATTTTTTGTTGTTGTCATATTTCTTACCGTTATAAAAATGTCCGCCTTGCACAAAAAAACACAATACACAAAAAATATTAACTGTACAAAATTTTTTTTGCTTTTTATTTTTGTTGTTGTTATATATATTATATATGTGGGTTTTCATTATAGACAATTGTTAGACATAATTCTTAGTAAAAAGCACACCTCTACTCCCAAAAGTATTACCAGCTTTTATATTACATAAAGTATGGAGTCACTGCTCAAAACTTGTGCTTTACACTATCAAAAACAATTGCAAAAATTTCAACTCACATACTTTTTCACATAAAAATACTAAACTAATAAATTTAATTTTTATTTCTTATAAGGTGTATTTTATGAGTAGTTTAAAATATTTTTATTTATCTTTAGATATATATATACGCAACTTTCTTACTTTCGTGTCCAGACTGAATATTAACAAGAAATGTAATAAAAATATTTAACACCCAATATATCATTTGTAATATAACCTAATTTAGTTCTTCGTAACACTGACTGAAAAGCAAATACAAATAAACCAATAAATGAAAAGTTAGTTGTCTAGCTTTCGCAAATTTCAATAACCACTAAACACTGTGCTAAAAGAACTGAAAAACATCTATACTAATCAATAGCCAAAGCACACCATATTTAGAAAAAAGAAATTTCAATCGTTAATGAATTAACTGTACAGAAAAGATGAATTAACTGTACACAACATTTGTTCCATTATTTTTTTTTGTCAAACATTTCTTACCATTAAAAACAAAAATAAAAAACAATACACAGTGGTTACTAAAATATGACCTTAGGCTTTGAGAGGACAACTAGAAGTGCACCAACTTGAGTATTTCAATTACAGCTGATGGAAACTATTTTTTTTAATACTAAATTTAAAAAAAAATATGGTAACACTATTCCCATTTTGGGCAACACACAAGCAAGTACAAGTGCAAAAAATTCAATTCAGTTACTTTTTTCACCAAACACAATACTTTCAAACGTGTAGTCTAATTTACAAGAGACTTTGAAGACAGCGAACTTTTTATCTAGTAAAATGACATTTGATTCAATTGTGTCATCCACACAAGATTTACACAAACTTCTGCGGATTGCTGCAGACTTTTAAATATTATTTTTACATATTATGAGTGTATTTTATGTGTAGTTTAAAATTTTTTATGTCCTTTTAAATATATCTGTATAAACAATTTTTATTGCTAGTGGTTCAACCTTGGCAAATTTTAATAAATACTAAATACAGAAGTAAAAGCACTGTTCAATAATCAAAGATACAACTTATTCAGAAAAAAGTAGTTCCAAACCTCATAAACAAAAAAAAATAAACTGTACACAATTTTTTTGCCTTTATTGTTTGTTGTTGTCATATTTCTTACCGTTATCAAAATGTCCGCCTTGCACAAAATAAAAAAAACATACACGAAAAGAAATTAACTGTACAAAATTTTTTTGCTTTTTATTTTTGTTGTTGTTATATATCTTTCTACCCCTTATCAAAATGTCCGCCTTGCACAAATTAACAAATCAATACACACTTGCTGCTAAAAAATAACACCGTACGCTTTGAATTGGTATTTTTTTCATTGATGTGTAGATGTGTACTTTTTTATTTTGGTTACTTTTTTTCGAAGAAAAAGATAATGATTTCTTTTAACGATCGAAACAAGTATGGTCGGAAGGGCAAGGTCTAGGTCATAAATAGATTCATCTGATCTTAGAACATTTTGCCTAAATGCAAAAAGGAAGGAAAATGGCTCTCAAAGTTTGGACATACAGGAGATTTGTTCGAACATCTACGACTCGCTAACTTCTCCAGGAGCGAGCAACGAAACAATATCTCGGATACGGACTTTCAGTATAGACAATTGTTAGTCATCATTCTACTCCCAAAAATATTACCTTTAATATTACATAAAGTATGGCGTCACTGCTCATATCTTGTGCTTTACAGTATCAAAAACAATTGCAAGAATTTCAACTCACACACTTTTTCACATAAAAATACACATATAAATAGTGTTATCCATACAATCTTTTAAAAAAAATGCTCAGAATTGAAGCAAACTAATAAATGTTAATTCTATTTCTTATAAGTGTATTTTATGAGTAGTTTAAAATATTTTTGTTTATCGTTAGATATATATACACACGCGACTTACTTACTTTCGTGTCCAGACTGAAAATTGTCAAGAAATGTCCAAAATATATTTAACACCCTTGTAATATAACTTAATTTAGTTCTTCGTAACACTGACTGAAAAGCAAATACAAATATAACAATAAATGAAAAATTAGTTGTCTAGCTTTCGCAAATTACAATAAGCACTAAACACTGTGCTAAAAGAACTGAAAACATCTACACTAATCAATAGCCAAAGCACACCATATTTAGAAAAAAGGAATTTCAATCGTTAATGAATTAACTGTACAGAAAAGATGAATTAACTGTACACAACATTTTTTCCATTATTTTTATTTTTGTCAAACAATTTCTTACCATTAAAAACAAAAATAAAACACAATACACAGCGGTTACTAAAATATGACCTTAGGCTTTGAGAGGACAACTAGAAGTGCACCAATTTGAGTATTTCAATTACAGCTGTTGCCAAATTGATGTTGATTTGTTGGGTAGAATAAAGAGAAAACTCTGTTCTTCATAGTTAAATAATAGAAAAATAAATAGTTTTAGTTATCCTTCGTAGAAAAAAGTACAAATTTAGATGTCAAAATATTACCAGTTTGCTTAGAAATAACCAAAACGGTAACATTGGTAATTTGTTTTACAAATCTCTTGTTCTCATAAACAGAGTTGCATTTGTACAGTTTTATCTATATTTTAAACTTTTAGCATTCTTGTTTTTTGCTTTTAATAACTTTGCTAAGTTATATTTGTACCTCTTTTATTTTTTATTTCAACTTCACTTGGTTTCAGCTAATACGTTTCCATTCGAGTACATGTATTATATTTAATTACATTTTCAGTATGAGCAATTTTCTCACTTGAAAATACTTTTGTTAATACTAAATTTAAAAAAAAAATATGGTAACACTATCCTCATTTTGGGCAACACACAAGCAAGTACAGGTGCAAAAAATTCAATACAGTTACTTTTTTCACCAAACACAATATTTTCAAACGTGCAGTCTAATTTACAAGAGAATTTGAAGACAGCGAACTTTTCATCGAGTAAAATGACATTTGATTAAATTGTGTTATCCACACAAGATTTACACAAACTTCTGTGGATTGCTGCAGACATTTAAATATACTTTTACATATTATGAGTGTATTTTATGTGTAGTTTGAAATTTTTTTTTGTCCTTTTAAAAATATATGTATAAACAATTTTTTATTGCTAGTGGTTCAACCTTGGCAAATTTTAATAACCACTAAAAACAGAACTAAAAGCACTGGTCAATAATCACAGATACAATTTATTCAGAAAAAAGTAGTTCCAAAACTCATAAACGAAAAAAAATTAACTGTACACAATTTTCTCGCCTTTATTTTTGTTGTTGTCTTATCTGTTACCGTTATCAAAATGTCCACCTTGCACAAAACAAAAAAACAATACACAAAAAAAATTAACTGTACACAATTTTTTTACTTTTTATTTTTGTTGTTGTTTTATATCTTTCTACCCGTTATCAAAATGTCCGCCTTACACAAATTAACAAATCAATACACAGTTGCTGCTAAAAATAATACCGTACGCTTTGAATTGGTATTTTTTTCAGTGATGTGTAGATGTGTACTTTTTTTTTTGATATTGGTTACTTTTTTTTCGAAGTAAAAGATATTGATTTCTTTTAACGATCCAAACAAGTATGGTCGGAAGGGCAAGGTCTAGATAATAAATAGATTCATCTGATCTTAGGCGATTTTTTGTCTAAATGCAAAAAGGAAGGAAAATGCCTCTCGAAGTTTGGACATATAGATGTGCGCGAACATCTACGACTCGCTAACTTCTCCAGGAATTGATTTTAAAATACGAGCACCAAAACAATATCGTGGATTATAGACAATTGTTAGTAATCATTCTTAGTAAAAGTACACCTCTACTCGCAAAAATATTACCAGCTTTTATATTAAATAAAGTATGGCGTCACTGCTCATAACTTGTCCTTACACTATCAAGAACAATTGCAGAAATTTAAATTCAAACAGTTTTTCACACAAAAGCACATTTTTGAAACTTACAACCCAATTTACAAGAGATTTCTGCTGACAGCGGTCTTCCGGCGCTTGCATCACGTAAAATAATAGATGATTAAATTTTTTTGCCTTTATTTTTTGTTGTTGTCATATTTCTTACCGTTATAAAAATGTCCGCCTTGCTCAAAAAAACACAATACACAAAAAATATTAACTGTACAAAATTTTTTTGCTTTTTATTTTTGTTGTTGTTATATATATTATATATGTGGATTTTCATTATAGACAATTGTTAGACATAATTCTTAGTAAAAAGCACACCTCTACTCCCAAAAGTATTACCAGCTTTTATATTACATAAAGTATGGCGTCACTGCTCAAAACTTGTGCTTTACACTATCAAAAACAATTGCAAAAATTTCAACTCACATACTTTTTCACATAAAAATACACGAATAAATAGTGTTATCCATACAAGCATTTACAAAAAATTCTCTGAATTGCAGCAAACTAATAAATTTAATTTTTATTTCTTATAAGGTGTATTTTATGAGTAGTTTAAAATATTTTTATATATTTTCAGACTGAATATTAACAAGAAAGTTCTTCGTAACACTGACTGAAAAGCAAATACAAATAAACGCATAAATGAAAAGTTAGTTGTCAAGCTTTCGCAAATTTCAATAACCACTAAACACTGTGCTAAAAGAAGTGAAAAACATCTATACTAATCAATAACCAAAGCACACCATATTTAGAAAAAAGAAATTTCAAAATGAAATGAAATGAATTACCTGTACAGAAAAGATGAATTAACTGTACACAACATTTGTTCCATTATTTTTTTTGTCAAACATTTCTTACCATTAAAAACAAAAATAAAAAACAATACACAGTGGTTACTAAAATATGACCTTAGGCTTTGAGAGGACAACTAGAAGTGCACCAATTTGAGTATTTCAATTACGGCTGATGGAAACTATTTTTTTTATACTAAATTTAAAAAAAAATATGGTAACACTATTCTCATTTTGGGCAACACACAAGCAAGTACAAGTGCAAAAAATTCAATTCAGTTACTTTTTTCACCAAACACAATACTTTCAAACGTGTAGTCTAATTTACAAGAGACTTTGAAGACAGCGAACTTTTTATCCAGTAAAATGACATTTGATTAAATTGTGTCATCCACACAAGATTTACACAAATTTCTGCGGATTGCTGCAGACTTTTAAATATTATTTTTACATATTATGAGTATATTTTATGTGTAGTTTAAAATTTTTATGTCCTTTTAAATATATATGTATAAACAATTTTTATTGCTAGTGGTTCAACCTTGGCAAATTTTAATAACCACTAAATACAGAAGTAAAAGCTCTGGTCAATAATCAAAGATACAACTTATTCAGAAAAAAGTAGTTCCAAACCTCATAAACGAAAAAAAATAAACTCTACACAATATTTTTGCCTTTATTGTTTGTTGTTGTCTTATCTCTTACCGTTATCAAAATGTCCGCCTTGCACAAAATAAAAAAACATACACAAAAAGAAATTAACTGTACAAAATTTTTTTGCTTTTTATTTTTGTTGTTGTTATATATCTTTCTACCCATTATCAAAATGTCCGCCTTGCACAAATTAACAAATCAATACACGCTTGCTGCTAAAAAATAACACCGTACGCTTTGAATTGGTATTTTTTTCATTGATGTGTAGATGTGTACTTTTTTTATTTTGGTTACTTTTTTTCGAAGAAAAAGATAATGATTTCTTTTAACGATCGAAACAAGTATGGTCGGAAGGGCAAGGTCTAGGTCATAAATAGATTCATCTGATCTTAGAACATTTTGCCTAAATGCAAGAAGGAAGGAAAATCCCTCTCGAAGTTTTGACATAAGGAAATGTGCTCGAACATCTACGACTCGCTAACTCCTCCAGGAATTAATTTTACAATACGAGCACCGACACAATTTCTTGGATTGTGGACAATTATAGACAATTATTAGTAATCATTCTTAGTAAGAGTACACCTCTACTCGTAAAAATATTACCAGCATTTATATTATATAAAGTATGGCGTCACTGCTCATAACTTGTCTTTACACTATCAAAAACAATTGCTAAAATTCAATTTCAAACACTTTTTCACGCAGAAGCACATTTTTGAAACTTGCAATCCAATTTCCAAGAGATTTCTGCTGACAGCGGTCTTCTGGCGCTTGCATCAGGAAAAATTTTAGATGATTAAATTTTTATGCCTTTATTTTTTGTTGTTGTCATATCTCTTACCGTTATCAAAATGTCCGCCTTGCACAAAATAAAAAACAATACACAAAAAAAATTAACTGTACACAATTTTTTCGCTTTTATTTTTTGTTGTTGTTATATATCTTTCTACCAGTTATCAAACCGTCCGCCTTGCACAAATTAACAAATCAATACACAGCTGCTGCTAAAAATAAAACCGTACGCTTTGAATTGGCTATTTTTTTTCATTGTTGTGTAGATGTGTACTTTTTTTTGATTTCGGTTACTTTTTTTCGAAGTAAAAGATAATGATTTCTTTTAAAACGTTTTGTACGAAAGAAGTATGGTCGGAAAGGCAAGGTCTAGATCATAAATAGATTCATCTGATCTTAGAACATTTTGTCTAAATGGAAAAAGGAAAGAAAATGGCTCTCAAAGTTTGGACATACAGGAGATATGCTCGAACATATACGACTCGCTAACTTCTCCACGAGCGAGCACCGAAACAATATCTCGGAGATGGACTTTCATTATCGACAATTGTTAGTCATCATTATTAGTAAAAAGTACACCTCTACTTCCAAAAATATTACCTTTAATATTACATAAAGTATGGCGTCACTGCTCATAACTTGTGCTTTACAGTATCAAAAACAATTGCAAAAATTTCAACTCACACACTTTTTCACATAAAAATACACATATAAATAGTGTTATCCATACAATCTTTTAAAAAAAATGCTCAGAATTGCAGCAAACTAATAAATGTTATTTTTATTTCTTATAAGGTGTATTTTATGAGTAGTTTAAAATATTTTTATTTATCTTTAGATATATATATACACGCGACTTACTTACTTTCGTGTCCAGACTGAAAATTGTCAAGAAATGTCCAAAATATATTTAACACCCTTGTAATATAACCTAATTTAGTTCTTCGTAACACTGAATGAAAAGCAAATACAAATATAACAATAAATGAAAAGTTAGTTGTCTAGCTTTCGCAAATTACAATAAGCACTAAACACTGTGCTAAAAGAACTGAAAACATCTACACTAATCAATAGCCAAAGCACACCATATTTAGAAAAAAGGAATTTCAATCGTTAATGAATTAGCTGTACAGAAAAGATGAATTAACTGTACACAACATTTTTTCCATTATTTTTATTTTTGTCAAACAATTTCTTACCATTAAAAACAAAAATAAAACACAATATACAGCGGTTACTAAAATATGACCTTAGGCTTTGAGAGGACAACTAGAAGTGCACCAATTTGAGTATTTCAATTACAGCTGTTGCCAAATTGATGTTGATTTGTTGGGTAGAATAAAGAGAAAATTCAGCTGTTCATAGTTAAATAATAGAAAAATAAATAGTTTTAGTCATACTTCTTAGAAAAAAGTACAAATTTAAATGTCAAAATATTACCAGTTTGCTTAGAAATAACCAAAACGGTAACATTGGTAATTTGTTTTACAAATCTCTTGTTCTCATAAATAGAGTTACATTTGTACAGTTTTATCTATATTTTACACTTTTAGCATTCTTGTTTTTGCTTTTAATAACTTTGCTAAGTTACATTTGTACCTCTTTTATTTTTTATTTCAACTTCACTTGGTTTCAGCTAATACGTTTCCATACGAGTACATGTATTATATATAATTACACTTTCAGTATGAGCAATTGTTTCACTTGAAAATACTTTTTCTAATACTAAATTTAAAAAAAAAATATGGTAACACTATTCTTATTTTGGGCAATACACAAGCAAGTACAAGTGCAAAAAATTCAATACAGTTACTTTTTTCACCAAAAACAATATTTTCAAACGTGCAGTCTAATTTACAAGAGACTTTGAAGACAGCGAACTTTTTATCGAGTAAAATGACATTTGATTAAATTGTGCTATCCACACAAGATTTACACAAACTTCTGTGGATTGCTGCAGACTTTTAAATATTATTTTTACATATTATGAGTGTATTTTATGTTTAGTTTAAAATTTTTTATGTCCTTTTAAATATATATGTATAAACAACCTTGGCAAATTTTAATAACCACTAAAAACAGAACTAAAAGCACTGGTCAATAATCACAGATACAACTTATTCAGAAAAAAGTAGTTCCAAACCTCATAAACGAAAAACAATTAACTGTACACAATTTTTTTGCCTTTATTTTTTGTTGTTGTCTTAACTCTTACCGTTATCAAAATGTCCGCCTTGCACAAAACAAAAAAACAATACACAAAAAAAAATTAACTTTACAAAATTTTTTTGCTTTTTATTTTTGTTGTTATATATCTTTCTACCCGTTACCAAAATGTCCGCCTTGCACAAATTAACAAATCAATACCCAGTTGCTGCTAAAAAATAACACCGTACGCTTTGAATTCGTATTTTTTTCATTGATGTGTAGATGTGTACTTTTTTTGATTTTGGTTACTTTTTTTCGAAGTAAAAGATAATGATTTCTTTTAACGATCGAAACAAGTATGGTCGGAAGGGCAAGGTCTAGGTCATAAATAGATGCATCTGATCTTAGAACATTTTGCCTAAATGCAAAAAGGAAAGAAAATGGCTCTCAAAGTTTGGACATACAGGAGATTTGCTCGAACATCTACGACTCGCTAACTTCTCCAGGAGCGAGCACCGAAACAATATCTCGGAGATGGACTTTCATTATAGAAAATTGTTGGACATAATTCTTAGTAAAAAGCACACCACTACTCCCAAAAGTATTACCAGCCTTTATATTACATAAAGTATGGCGTCACTGCTCATAACTTGTGCTTTACAGTATCAAAAACAATTGCAAAAATTTCAACTCACACACTTTTTCACATAAAAATACACATATAAATGGTGTTATCCATACAATCTTTTAAAAAAAAGCTCAGAATTGCAGCAAACTAATAAATGTTATTTTTATTTCTTATAAGTGTATTTTATGAGTAGTTTAAAATATTTTTATTTATCTTTAGATATATATATACACGCGACTTACTTACTTTCGTGTCCAGACTGAAAATTGTCAAGAAATGTCCAAAATATATTTAACACCCAATATATCACTTGTAATATAACCTAATTTAGTTCTTCGTAACACTGACTGAAAAGCAAATACAAGTAAAAGATAATGATTTCTTTTAACGATCCAAACAAGTATGGTCGGAAGGGCCAGGTCTAGATAATAAATAGATTCATCTGAATTTAGGCGATTTTTTGTCTAAATGCAAAAAGGAAGGAAAATGTCTCTCGAAGTTTGGACATATAGATGTGCTCGAACATCTACGACTCGCTAACTTCTCCAGGAATTGATTTTAAAATACGAGCACCAAAACAATATCGTGGATTATAGACAATTGTTAGTAATCATTCTTAGTAAAAGTTCACCTCTACTCGCAAAAATATTACCAGCTTTTATATTAAATAAAGTATGGCGTCACTGCTCATAACTTGTCCTTACACTATCAAGAACAATAGCAAAAATTTAAATTCAAACAGTTTTTCACACAAAAGCACATTTTTGAAACTTACAACCCAATTTACAAGGAATTTCTGCTGACAGCGGTCTTCCGGCGCTTGCATCACGTCAAATGATAGATGATTAAATTTTTTTGCCTTTATTTTTTGTTGTTGTCATATTTCTTACCGTTATAAAAATGTCCGCCTTGCACAAAAAAACACAATACACAAAAAATATTAACTGTACAAAATTTTTTTTGCTTTTTATTTTTGTTGTTGTTATATATATTATATATGTGGGTTTTCATTATAGACAATTGTTAGACATAATTCTTAGTAAAAAGCACACCTCTACTCCCAAAAGTATTACCAGCTTTTATATTACATAAAGTATGGAGTCACTGCTCAAAACTTGTGCTTTACACTATCAAAAACAATTGCAAAAATTTCAACTCACATACTTTTTCACATAAAAATACTAAACTAATAAATTTAATTTTTATTTCTTATAAGGTGTATTTTATGAGTAGTTTAAAATATTTTTATTTATCTTTAGATATATATATACGCAACTTTCTTACTTTCGTGTCCAGACTGAATATTAACAAGAAATGTAATAAAAATATTTAACACCCAATATATCATTTGTAATATAACCTAATTTAGTTCTTCGTAACACTGACTGAAAAGCAAATACAAATAAACCAATAAATGAAAAGTTAGTTGTCTAGCTTTCGCAAATTTCAATAACCACTAAACACTGTGCTAAAAGAACTGAAAAACATCTATACTAATCAATAGCCAAAGCACACCATATTTAGAAAAAAGAAATTTCAATCGTTAATGAATTAACTGTACAGAAAAGATGAATTAACTGTACACAACATTTGTTCCATTATTTTTTTTTGTCAAACATTTCTTACCATTAAAAACAAAAATAAAAAACAATACACAGTGGTTACTAAAATATGACCTTAGGCTTTGAGAGGACAACTAGAAGTGCACCAATTTGAGTATTTCAATTACAGCTGATGGAAACTATTTTTTTTAATACTAAATTTAAAAAAAAATATGGTAACACTATTCCCATTTTGGGCAACACACAAGCAAGTACAAGTGCAAAAAATTCAATTCAGTTACTTTTTTCACCAAACACAATACTTTCAAACGTGTAGTCTAATTTACAAGAGACTTTGAAGACAGCGAACTTTTTATCGAGTAAAATGACATTTGATTAAATTGTGTCATCCACACAAGATTTACACAAACTTCTGCGGATTGCTGCAGACTTTTAAATATTATTTTTACATATTATGAGTGTATTTTATGTGTAGTTTAAAATTTTTTATGTCCTTTTAAATATATCTGTATAAACAATTTTTATTGCTAGTGGTTCAACCTTGGCAAATTTTAATAAATACTAAATACAGAAGTAAAAGCACTGTTCAATAATCAAAGATACAACTTATTCAGAAAAAAGTAGTTCCAAACCTCATAAACAAAAAAAAATAAACTGTACACAATTTTTTTGCCTTTATTGTTTGTTGTTGTCATATTTCTTACCGTTATCAAAATGTCCGCCTTGCACAAAATAAAAAAAACATACACGAAAAGAAATTAACTGTACAAAATTTTTTTGCTTTTTATTTTTGTTGTTGTTATATATCTTTCTACCCCTTATCAAAATGTCCGCCTTGCACAAATTAACAAATCAATACACACTTGCTGCTAAAAAATAACACCGTACGCTTTGAATTGGTATTTTTTTCATTGATGTGTAGATGTGTACTTTTTTATTTTGGTTACTTTTTTTCGAAGAAAAAGATAATGATTTCTTTTAACGATCGAAACAAGTATGGTCGGAAGGGCAAGGTCTAGGTCATAAATAGATTCATCTGATCTTAGAACATTTTGCCTAAATGCAAAAAGGAAGGAAAATGGCTCTCAAAGTTTGGACATACAGGAGATTTGTTCGAACATCTACGACTCGCTAACTTCTCCAGGAGCGAGCAACGAAACAATATCTCGGATACGGACTTTCAGTATAGACAATTGTTAGTCATCATTCTTAGTAAAAAGTACACCTCTACTCCCAAAAATATTACCTTTAATATTACATAAAGTATGGCGTCACTGCTCATATCTTGTGCTTTACAGTATCAAAAACAATTGCAAGAATTTCAACTCACACACTTTTTCACATAAAAATACACATATAAATAGTGTTATCCATACAATCTTTTAAAAAAAATGCTCAGAATTGAAGCAAACTAATAAATGTTATTTTTATTTCTTATAAGTGTATTTTATGAGTAGTTTAAAATATTTTTGTTTGTCGTTAGATATATATACACACGCGACTTACTTACTTTCGTGTCCAGACTGAAAATTGTCAAGAAATGTCCAAAATATATTTAACACCCTTGTAATATAACTTAATTTAGTTCTTCGTAACACTGACTGAAAAGCAAATACAAATATAACAATAAATGAAAAATTAGTTGTCTAGCTTTCGCAAATTACAATAAGCACTAAACACTGTGCTAAAAGAACTGAAAACATCTACACTAATCAATAGCCAAAGCACACCATATTTAGAAAAAAGGAATTTCAATCGTTAATGAATTAACTGTACAGAAAAGATGAATTAACTGTACACAACATTTTTTCCATTATTTTTATTTTTGTCAAACAATTTCTTACCATTAAAAACAAAAATAAAACACAATACACAGCGGTTACTAAAATATGACCTTAGGCTTTGAGAGGACAACTAGAAGTGCACCAATTTGAGTATTTCAATTACAGCTGTTGCCAAATTGATGTTGATTTGTTGGGTAGAATAAAGAGAAAACTCTGTTCTTCATAGTTAAATAATAGAAAAATAAATAGTTTTAGTTATCCTTCGTAGAAAAAAGTACAAATTTAGATGTCAAAATATTACCAGTTTGCTTAGAAATAACCAAAACGGTAACATTGGTAATTTGTTTTACAAATCTCTTGTTCTCATAAACAGAGTTGCATTTGTTCAGTTTTATCTATATTTTAAACTTTTAGCATTCTTGTTTTTTGCTTTTAATAACTTTGCTAAGTTATATTTGTACCTCTTTTATTTTTTATTTCAACTTCACTTGGTTTCAGCTAATACGTTTCCATTCGAGTACATGTATTATATTTAATTACATTTTCAGTATGAGCAATTTTCTCACTTGAAAATACTTTTGTTAATACTAAATTTAAAAAAAAATATGGTAACACTATCCTCATTTTGGGCAACACACAAGCAAGTACAGGTGCAAAAAATTCAATACAGTTACTTTTTTCACCAAACACAATATTTTCAAACGTGCAGTCTAATTTACAAGAGACTTTGAAGACAGCGAACTTTTCATCGAGTAAAATGACATTTGATTAAATTGTGTTATCCACACAAGATTTACACAAACTTCTGTGGATTGCTGCAGACATTTAAATATACTTTTACATATTATGAGTGTATTTTATGTGTAGTTTGAAATTTTTTTTTGTCCTTTTAAAAATATATGTATAAACAATTTTTTATTGCTAGTGGTTCAACCTTGGCAAATTTTAATAACCACTAAAAACAGAACTAAAAGCACTGGTCAATAATCACAGATACAATTTATTCAGAAAAAAGTAGTTCCAAAACTCATAAACGAAAAAAAATTAACTGTACACAATTTTCTCGCCTTTATTTTTGTTGTTGTCTTATCTGTTACCGTTATCAAAATGTCCACCTTGCACAAAACAAAAAAACAATACACAAAAAAAATTAACTGTACACAATTTTTTTACTTTTTATTTTTGTTGTTGTTTTATATCTTTCTACCCGTTATCAAAATGTCCGCCTTACACAAATTAACAAATCAATACACAGTTGCTGCTAAAAATAATACCGTACGCTTTGAATTGGTATTTTTTTCAGTGATGTGTAGATGTGTACTTTTTTTTTTGATATTGGTTACTTTTTTTTCGAAGTAAAAGATATTGATTTCTTTTAACGATCCAAACAAGTATGGTCGGAAGGGCAAGGTCTAGATAATAAATAGATTCATCTGATCTTAGGCGATTTTTTGTCTAAATGCAAAAAGGAAGGAAAATGCCTCTCGAAGTTTGGACATATAGATGTGCGCGAACATCTACGACTCGCTAACTTCTCCAGGAATTGATTTTAAAATACGAGCACCAAAACAATATCGTGGATTATAGACAATTGTTAGTAATCATTCTTAGTAAAAGTACACCTCTACTCGCAAAAATATTACCAGCTTTTATATTAAATAAAGTATGGCGTCACTGCTCATAACTTGTCCTTACACTATCAAGAACAATTGCAGAAATTTAAATTCAAACAGTTTTTCACACAAAAGCACATTTTTGAAACTTACAACCCAATTTACAAGAGATTTCTGCTGACAGCGGTCTTCCGGCGCTTGCATCACGTAAAATAATAGATGATTAAATTTTTTGCCTTTATTTTTTGTTGTTGTCATATTTCTTACCGTTATAAAAATGTCCGCCTTGCTCAAAAAAACACAATACACAAAAAATATTAACTGTACAAAATTTTTTTGCTTTTTATTTTTGTTGTTGTTATATATATTATATATGTGGATTTTCATTATAGACAATTGTTAGACATAATTCTTAGTAAAAAGCACACCTCTACTCCCAAAAGTATTACCAGCTTTTATATTACATAAAGTATGGCGTCACTGCTCAAAACTTGTGCTTTACACTATCAAAAACAATTGCAAAAATTTCAACTCACATACTTTTTCACATAAAAATACACGAATAAATAGTGTTATCCATACAAGCATTTACAAAAAATTCTCTGAATTGCAGCAAACTAATAAATTTAATTTTTATTTCTTATAAGGTGTATTTTATGAGTAGTTTAAAATATTTTTATATATTTTCAGACTGAATATTAACAAGAAAGTTCTTCGTAACACTGACTGAAAAGCAAATACAAATAAACGCATAAATGAAAAGTTAGTTGTCAAGCTTTCGCAAATTTCAATAACCACTAAACACTGTGCTAAAAGAAGTGAAAAACATCTATACTAATCAATAACCAAAGCACACCATATTTAGAAAAAAGAAATTTCAAAATGAAATGAAATGAATTACCTGTACAGAAAAGATGAATTAACTGTACACAACATTTGTTCCATTATTTTTTTTGTCAAACATTTCTTACCATTAAAAACAAAAATAAAAAACAATACACAGTGGTTACTAAAATATGACCTTAGGCTTTGAGAGGACAACTAGAAGTGCACCAATTTGAGTATTTCAATTACGGCTGATGGAAACTATTTTTTTTATACTAAATTTAAAAAAAAATATGGTAACACTATTCTCATTTTGGGCAACACACAAGCAAGTACAAGTGCAAAAAATTCAATTCAGTTACTTTTTTCACCAAACACAATACTTTCAAACGTGTAGTCTAATTTACAAGAGACTTTGAAGACAGCGAACTTTTTATCCAGTAAAATGACATTTGATTAAATTGTGTCATCCACACAAGATTTACACAAATTTCTGCGGATTGCTGCAGACTTTTAAATATTATTTTTACATATTATGAGTATATTTTATGTGTAGTTTAAAATTTTTATGTCCTTTTAAATATATATGTATAAACAATTTTTATTGCTAGTGGTTCAACCTTGGCAAATTTTAATAACCACTAAATACAGAAGTAAAAGCTCTGGTCAATAATCAAAGATACAACTTATTCAGAAAAAAGTAGTTCCAAACCTCATAAACGAAAAAAAATAAACTCTACACAATATTTTTGCCTTTATTGTTTGTTGTTGTCTTATCTCTTACCGTTATCAAAATGTCCGCCTTGCACAAAATAAAAAAACATACACAAAAAGAAATTAACTGTACAAAATTTTTTTGCTTTTTATTTTTGTTGTTGTTATATATCTTTCTACCCATTATCAAAATGTCCGCCTTGCACAAATTAACAAATCAATACACGCTTGCTGCTAAAAAATAACACCGTACGCTTTGAATTGGTATTTTTTTCATTGATGTGTAGATGTGTACTTTTTTTATTTTGGTTACTTTTTTTCGAAGAAAAAGATAATGATTTCTTTTAACGATCGAAACAAGTATGGTCGGAAGGGCAAGGTCTAGGTCATAAATAGATTCATCTGATCTTAGAACATTTTGCCTAAATGCAAGAAGGAAGGAAAATCCCTCTCGAAGTTTTGACATAAGGAAATGTGCTCGAACATCTACGACTCGCTAACTCCTCCAGGAATTAATTTTACAATACGAGCACCGACACAATTTCTTGGATTGTGGACAATTATAGACAATTATTAGTAATCATTCTTAGTAAGAGTACACCTCTACTCGTAAAAATATTACCAGCATTTATATTATATAAAGTATGGCGTCACTGCTCATAACTTGTCTTTACACTATCAAAAACAATTGCTAAAATTCAATTTCAAACACTT
The DNA here is from genome assembly GCA_023159175.1 of Wohlfahrtia magnifica. Lineage (NCBI taxonomy): Eukaryota > Metazoa > Arthropoda > Insecta > Diptera > Sarcophagidae > Wohlfahrtia > Wohlfahrtia magnifica. The sequence continues at coordinate 54,772 of JAKWBJ010000381.1, read as the reverse complement.
TTTCACGCAGAAGCACATTTTTGAAACTTGCAATCCAATTTCCAAGAGATTTCTGCTGACAGCGGTCTTCTGGCGCTTGCATCAGGAAAAATTTTAGATGATTAAATTTTTATGCCTTTATTTTTTGTTGTTGTCATATCTCTTACCGTTATCAAAATGTCCGCCTTGCACAAAATAAAAAACAATACACAAAAAAAATTAACTGTACACAATTTTTTCGCTTTTATTTTTTGTTGTTGTTATATATCTTTCTACCAGTTATCAAACCGTCCGCCTTGCACAAATTAACAAATCAATACACAGCTGCTGCTAAAAATAAAACCGTACGCTTTGAATTGGCTATTTTTTTTTCATTGTTGTGTAGATGTGTACTTTTTTTTGATTTCGGTTACTTTTTTTCGAAGTAAAAGATAATGATTTCTTTTAAAACGTTTTGTACGAAAGAAGTATGGTCGGAAGGGCAAGGTCTAGATCATAAATAGATTCATCTGATCTTAGAACATTTTGTCTAAATGGAAAAAGGAAAGAAAATGGCTCTCAAAGTTTGGACATACAGGAGATTTGCTCGAACATATACGACTCGCTAACTTCTCCACGAGCGAGCACCGAAACAATATCTCGGAGATGGACTTTCATTATCGACAATTGTTAGTCATCATTATTAGTAAAAAGTACACCTCTACTTCCAAAAATATTACCTTTAATATTACATAAAGTATGGCGTCACTGCTCATAACTTGTGCTTTACAGTATCAAAAACAATTGCAAAAATTTCAACTCACACACTTTTTCACATAAAAATACACATATAAATAGTGTTATCCATACAATCTTTTAAAAAAAATGCTCAGAATTGCAGCAAACTAATAAATGTTATTTTTATTTCTTATAAGTGTATTTTATGAGTAGTTTAAAATATTTTTATTTATCTTTAGATATATATATACACGCGACTTACTTACTTTCGTGTCCAGACTGAAAATTGTCAAGAAATGTCCAAAATATATTTAACACCCTTGTAATATAACCTAATTTAGTTCTTCGTAACACTGAATGAAAAGCAAATACAAATATAACAATAAATGAAAAGTTAGTTGTCTAGCTTTCGCAAATTACAATAACCACTAAACACTGTGCTAAAAGAACTGAAAACATGTACACTAATCAATAGCCAAAGCACACCATATTTAGAAAAAAGGAATTTCAATCGTTAATGAATTAGCTGTACAGAAAAGATGAACATTAGTACACATCATTTTTTCCATTATTTTTATTTTTGTCAAACAATTTCTTACCATTAAAAACAAAAATAAAACACAATACACAGCGGTTACTAAAATATGACCTTAGGCTTTGAGAGGACAACTAGAAGTGCACCAATTTGAGTATTTCAATTACAGCTGTTGCCAAATTGATGTTGATTTGTTGGGTAGAATAAAGAGAAAATTCAGCTGTTCATAGTTAAATAATAGAAAAATAAATAGTTTTAGTCATACTTCTTAGAAAAAAGTACAAATTTATATGTCAAAATATTACCAGTTTGCTTAGAAATAACCAAAACGGTAACATTGGTAATTTGTTTTACAAATCTCTTGTTCTCATAAACAGAGTTACATTTGTACAGTTTTATCTATATTTTACACTTTTAGCATTCTTGTTTTTGCTTTTAATAACTTTGCTAAGTTACATTTGTACCTCTTTTATTTTTTATTTCAACTTCACTTGGTTTCAGCTAATACGTTTCCATACGAGTACATGTATTATATATAATTACACTTTCAGTATGAGCAATTGTTTCACTTGAAAATACTTTTTCTAATACTAAATTTAAAAAAAAAATATGGTAACACTATTCTTATTTTGGGCAATACACAAGCAAGTACAAGTGCAAAAAATTCAATACAGTTACTTTTTTCACCAAACACAATATTTTCAAACGTGCGGTCTAATTTACAAGAGACTTTGAAGACAGCGAACTTTTTATCGAGTAAAATGACATTTGATTAAATTGTGCTATCCACACAAGATTTACACAAACTTCTGTGGATTGCTGCAGACTTTTAAATATTATTTTTACATATTATGAGTGTATTTTATGTTTAGTTTAAAATTTTTTATGTCCTTTTAAATATATATGTATAAACAACCTTGGCAAATTTTAATAACCACTAAAAACAGAACTAAAAGCACTGGTCAATAATCACAGATACAATTTATTCAGAAAAAAGTAGTTCCAAAACTCATAAACGAAAAAAAATTAACTGCACACAATTTTCTTGCCTTTATTTTTGTTGTTGTCTTATCTGTTACCGTTATCAAAATGTCCGCCTTACACAAATTAACAAATCAATACACAGTTGCTGCTAAAAATAATACAGTACGCTTTGAATTGGTATTTTTTTCAGTGATGTGTAGATGTGTACTCTCTTTTTTGATATTGGTTACTTTTTTTTTTCGAAGTAAAAGATAATGATTTCTTTTAACGATCCAAACAAGTATGGTCGGAAGGGCAAGGTCTAGATAATAAATAGATTCATCTGATCTTAGGCGATTTTTTGTCTAAATGCAAAAAGGAAGGAAAATGCCTCTCGAAGTTTGGACATATAGATGTGCTCGAACATCTACGACTCGCTAACTTCTCCAGGAATTGATTTTAAAATACGAGCACCAAAACAATATCGTGGATTATAGACAATTGTTAGTAATCATTCTTAGTAAAAGTACACCTCTACTCGCAAAAATATTACCAGCTTTTATATTAAATAAAGTATGGCGTCACTGCTCATAACTTGTCCTTACACTATCAAGAACAATTGCAGAAATTTAAATTCAAACAGTTTTTCACACAAAAGCACATTTTTGAAACTTACAACCCAATTTACAAAAGATTTCTGCTGACAACGGTCTTCCGGCGCTTGCATCACGTAAAATGATAGATGATTAAATATTTTTGCCTTTATTTTTTGTTGTTGTCATATTTCTTACCGTTATAAAAATGTCCGCCTTGCACAAAAAAACACAATACACAAAAAATATTAACTGTACAAAATTTTTTTGCTTTTTATTTTTGTTGTTGTTATATATATTATATATGTGGATTTTCATTATAGACAATTGTTAGACATAATTCTTAGTAAAAAGCACACCTCTACTCCCAAAAGTATTACCAGCTTTTATATTACATAAAGTATGGCGTCACTGCTCAAAACTTGTGCTTTACACTATCAAAAACAATTGCAAAAATTTCAACTCACATACTTTTTCACATAAAAATACACGAATAAATAGTGTTATCCATACAAGCATTTACAAAAAATTCTCTGAATTGCAGCAAACTAATAAATTTAATTTTTATTTCTTATAAGGTGTATTTTATGAGTAGTTTAAAATATTTTTATATATTTTCAGATATATATATATACGCAACTTTCTTACTTTCGTGTCCAGACTGAATATTAACAAGAAAGTTCTTCGTAACACTGACTGAAAAGCAAATACAAATATAACAATAAATGGAAAGTTATTTGTCTAGTTTCGCAAATTTCAATAACCACTAAACACTGTTTTAAAAGAACTGAAAAAATCTATACTAATCAATAGCCAAAGCACACCATATTTGGAAAAAAGGAATTTCAATCGTTAATGAATTTACTGTACAGAAAAGATGAATTAACTGTACACAACATTTTTTCCATTATTTTTTTTTTTGTCAAACAATTTCTTACCATTAAAAAAAAATAAAAAACAATACACAGCGGTTACTCAACTATATCAATTACAGCTGATGGAAAATATTTTTTTTAATACTAAATTTAAAAAAAAATATGGTAACACTATTCTCATTTTGGGCAACACACAAGCAAGTACAAGTGCAAAAAATTCAATTCAGTTACTTTTTTCACCAAACACAATACTTTCAAACGTGCAGTCTAATTTACAAGAGACTTTGAAGACAGCGAACTTTATATCTAGTAAAATGACATTTGAATAAATTGTGTCATCCACACAAGATTTACACAAACTTCTGCGGATTGCTGCAGACTTTTAAATATTATTTTTACATATTATGAGTGTATTTTATGTGTAGTTTAAAATTTTTTATGTCCTTTTAAATATATATGTATAAACAATTTTTATTGCTAGTGGTTCAACCTTGGCAAATTTTAATAACCACTAAATACAGAAGTAAAAGCACTGGTCAATAATCAAAGACACAACTTATTCAGAAAAAAGTAGTTCCAAACCTCATAAACGAATAAAAATTAACTGTACACAATTTTTTTTCCTTTATTGTTTGTTGTCGTCTTATCTCTTACCGTTGTCAAAATGTCCGCCTTGCACAAAATAAAAAAACATACACAAAAAGAAATTAACTGTACAAAATTTTTTTGCTTTTTATTTTTGTTGTTGTTATATATCTTTCTACCCCTTATCAAAATGTCCGCCTTGCACAAATTAACAAATCAATACACACTTGCTGCTAAAAAATAACACCGTACGCTTTGAATTGGTATTTTTTTCATTGATGTGTAGATGTGTACTTTTTTATTTTGGTTACTTTTTTTCGAAGAAAAAGTTAATGATTTCTTTTAACGATCGAAACAAGTATGGTCGGAAGGGCAAGGTCTAGGTCATAAATAGATTCATCTGATCTTAGAACATTTTGCCTAAATGCAAAAAGGAAGGAAAATGCCTCTCGAAGTTTTGACATATAGGAAATGTGCTCGAACATCTACGACTCGCTAACTCCTCCAGGAATTAATTTTACAATACGAGCACCGACACAATTTCTTGGATTGTGGACAATAATAGACAATTGTTAGTAATCATTTTTAGTAAGAGTACACCTCTACTCGTAAAAATATTACCAGCATTTATATTATATAAAGTATGGCGTCACTGCTCATAACTTGTCTTTACACTATCAAAAACAATTGCTAAAATTCAATTTCAAACACTTTTTCACGCAGAAGCACATTTTTGAAACTTGCAATCCAATTTCCAAGAGATTTCTGCTGACAGCGGTCTTCTGGCGCTTGCATCAGGAAAAATTTTAGATGATTAAATTTTTATGCCTTTATTTTTTGTTGTTGTCATATCTCTTACCGTTATCAAAATGTCCGCCTTGCACAAAATAAAAAACAATACACAAAAAAAATTAACTGTACACAATTTTTTCGCTTTTATTTTTTGTTGTTGTTATATATCTTTCTACCCGTTATCAAAACGTCCGCCTTGCACAAATTAACAAATCAATACACAGCTGCTGCTAAAAATAAAACCGTACGCTTTGAATTGGCTATTTTTTTTCATTGTTGTGTAGATGTGTACTTTTTTTTGATTTCGGTTACTTTTTTTCGAAGTAAAAGATAATGATTTCTTTTAAAACGTTTTGTACGAAAGAAGTATGGTCGGAAGGGCAAGGTCTAGATCATAAATAGATTCATCTGATCTTAGAACATTTTGTCTAAATGGAAAAAGGAAAGAAAATGGCTCTCAAAGTTTGGACATACAGGAGATTTGCTCGAACATATACGACTCGCTAACTTCTCCACGAGCGAGCACCGAAACAATATCTCGGAGATGGACTTTCATTATCGACAATTGTTAGTCATCATTATTAGTAAAAAGTACACCTCTACTTCCAAAAATATTACCTTTAATATTACATAAAGTATGGCGTCACTGCTCATAACTTGTGCTTTACAGTATCAAAAACAATTGCAAAAATTTCAACTCACACACTTTTTCACATAAAAAATCACATATCAATAGTGTTATCCATACAATCTTTTAAAAAAAATGCTCAGAATTGCAGCAAACTAATAAATGTTATTTTTATTTCTTATAAGTGTATTTTATGAGTAGTTTAAAATATTTTTATTTATCTTTAGATATATATATACACGCGACTTACTTACTTTCGTGTCCAGACTGAAAATTGTCAAGAAATGTCCAAAATATATTTAACACCCTTGTAATATAACCTAATTTAGTTCTTCGTAACACTGAATGAAAAGCAAATACAAATATAACAATAAATGAAAAATTAGTTGTCTAGCTTTCGCAAATTACAATAACCACTAAACACTGTGCTAAAAGAACTGAAAACATGTACACTAATCAATAGCCAAAGCACACCATATTTAGAAAAAAGGAATTTCAATCGTTAATGAATTAGCTGTACAGAAAAGATGAATTAACTGTACACAACATTTTTTCCATTATTTTTATTTTTGTCAAACAATTTCTTACCATTAAAAACAAAAATAAAACACAATACACAGCGGTTACTAAAATATTACCTTAGGCTTTGAGAGGACAACTAGAAGTGCACCAATTTGAGTATTTCAATTACAGCTGTTGCCAAATTGATGTTGATTTGTTGGGTAGAATAAAGAGAAAATTCAGCTGTTCATAGTTAAATAATAGAAAAATAAATAGTTTTAGTCATACTTCTTAGAAAAAAGTACAAATTTATATGTCAAAATATTACCAGTTTGCTTAGAAATAACCAAAACGGTAACATTGGTAATTTGTTTTACAAATCTCTTGTTCTCATAAACAGAGTTACATTTGTACAGTTTTATCTATATTTTACACTTTAGCATTCTTGTTTTTGCTTTTAATAACTTTGCTAAGTTACATTTGTACCTCTTTTATTTTTTATTTCAACTTCACTTGGTTTCAGCTAATACGTTTCCATACGAGTACATGTATTATATATAATTACACTTTCAGTATGAGCAATTGTTTCACTTGAAAATACTTTTTCTAATACTAAATTTAAAAAAAAAATATGGTAACACTATTCTTATTTTGGGCAATACACAAGCAAGTACAAGTGCAAAAAATTCAATACAGTTACTTTTTTCACCAAACACAATATTTTCAAACGTGCGGTCTAATTTACAAGAGACTTTGAAGACAGCGAACTTTTTATCGAGTAAAATGACATTTGATTAAATTGTGCTATCCACACAAGATTTACACAAACTTCTGTGGATTGCTGCAGACTTTTAAATATTATTTTTACATATTATGAGTGTATTTTATGTTTAGTTTAAAATTTTTTATGTCCTTTTAAATATATATGTATAAACAACCTTGGCAAATTTTAATAACCACTAAAAACAGAACTAAAAGCACTGGTCAGTAATCACAGATACAATTTATTCAGAAAAAAGTAGTTCCAAAACTCATAAACGAAAAAAAATTAACTGCACACAATTTTCTTGCCTTTATTTTTGTTGTTGTCTTATCTGTTACCGTTATCAAAATGTCCGCCTTACACAAATTAACAAATCAATACACAGTTGCTGCTAAAAATAATACAGTACGCTTTGAATTGGTATTTTTTTCATTGATGTGTAGATGTGTACTCTTTTTTTTGATATTGGTTACTTTTTTTTTCGAAGTAAAAGATAATGATTTCTTTTAACGATCCAAACAAGTATGGTCGGAAGGGCAAGGTCTAGATAATAAATAGATTCATCTGATCTTAGGCGATTTTTAGTCTAAATGCAAAAAGGAAGGAAAATGCCTCTCGAAGTTTGGACATATAGATGTGCTCGAACATCTACGACTCGCTAACTTCTCCAGGAATTGATTTTAAAATACGAGCACCAAAACAATATCGTGGATTATAGACAATTGTTAGTAATCATTCTTAGTAAAAGTACACCTCTACTCGCAAAAATATTACCAGCTTTTATATTAAATAAAGTATGGCGTCACTGCTCATAACTTGTCCTTACACTATCAAGAACAATTGCAGAAATTTAAATTCAAACAGTTTTTCACACAAAAGCACATTTTTGAAACTTACAACCCAATTTACAAAAGATTTCTGCTGACAACGGTCTTCCGGCGCTTGCATCACGTAAAATGATAGATGATTAAATTTTTTTGCCTTTATTTTTTGTTGTTGTCATATTTCTTACCGTTATAAAAATGTCCGCCTTGCACAAAAAAACACAATACACAATAAATATTAACTGTACAAAATTTTTTTGCTTTTTATTTTTGTTGTTGTTATATATATTATATATGTGGATTTTCATTATAGACAATTGTTAGACATAATTCTTAGTAAAAAGCACACCTCTACTCCCAAAAGTATTACCAGCTTTTATATTACATAAAGTATGGCGTCACTGCTCAAAACTTGTGCTTTACACTATCAAAAACAATTGCAAAAATTTCAACTCACATACTTTTTCACATAAAAATACACGAATAAATAGTGTTATCCATACAAGCATTTACAAAATATTCTCTGAATTGCAGCAAACTAATAAATTTAATTTTTATTTCTTATAAGGTGTATTTTATGAGTAGTTTAAAATATTTTTATATATTTTCAGATATATATATATACGCAACTTTCTTACTTTCGTGTCCAGACTGAATATTAACAAGAAAGTTCTTCGTAACACTGACTGAAAAGCAAATACAAATATAACAATAAATGGAAAGTTATTTGTCTAGTTTCGCAAATTTCAATCACCACTAAACACTGTTTTAAAAGAACTGAAAAAATCTATACTAATCAATAGCCAAAGCACACCATATTTGGAAAAAAGGAATTTCAATCGTTAATGAATTTACTGTACAGAAAAGATGAATTAACTGTACACAACATTTTTTCCATTATTTTTTTTTTGTCAAACAATTTCTTACCATTAAAAAAAAAATAAAAAACAATACACAGCGGTTACTCAACTATATCAATTACAGCTGATGGAAACTATTTTTTTTAATACTAAATTTAAAAAAAAATATGGTAACACTATTCTCATTTTGGGCAACACACAAGCAAGTACAAGTGCAAAAAATTCAATTCAGTTACTTTTTTCACCAAACACAATACTTTCAAACGTGCAGTCTAATTTACAAGAGACTTTGAAGACAGCGAACTTTTTATCTAGTAAAATGACATTTGAATAAATTGTGTCATCCACACAAGATTTACACAAACTTCTGCGGATTGCTGCAGACTTTTAAATATTATTTTTACATATTATGAGTGTATTTTATGTGTAGTTTAAAATTTTTTATGTTCTTTTAAATATATATGTATAAACAATTTTTATTGCTAGTGGTTCAACCTTGGCAAATTTTAATAACCACTAAATACAGAAGTAAAAGCACTGGTCAATAATCAAAGACACAACTTATTCAGAAAAAAGTAGTTCCAAACCTCATAAACGAATAAAAATTAACTGTACACAATTTTTTTGCCTTTATTGTTTGTTGTCGTCTTATCTCTTACCGTTATCAAAATGTCCGCCTTGCACAAAATAAAAAAACATACACAAAAAGAAATTAACTGTACAAAATTTTTTTGCTTCTTATTTTTGTTGTTGTTATATATCTTTCTGCCCCTTATCAAAATGTCCGCCTTGCACAAATTAACAAATCAATACACACTTGCTGCTAAAAAATAACACCGTACGCTTTGAATTGGTATTTTTTTCATTGATGTGTAGATGTGTACTTTTTTATTTTGGTTACTTTTTTTCGAAGAAAAAGTTAATGATTTCTTTTAACGATCGAAACAAGTAAGGTCGGAAGGGCAAGGTCTAGGTCATAAATAGATTCATCTGATCTTAGAACATTTTGCCTAAATGCAAAAAGGAAGGAAAATGCCTCTCGAAGTTTTGACATATAGGAAATGTGCTCGAACATCTACGACTCGCTAACTCCTCCAGGAATTAATTTTACAATACGAGCACCAAAACAATATCTTGGATTATAGACAATTGTTAGTAATCATTCTTAGTAAGAGTACACCTCTACTCGTAAAAATATTACCAGCATTTATATTATATAAAGTATGGCGTCACTGCTCATAACTTGTCTTTACACTATCAAAAGCAATTGCTAAAATTCAATTTCAAACACTTTTTCACGCAAAAGCACATTTTTGAAACTTGCAATCCAATTTCTAAGAGATTTCTGCTGACAGCGGCCTTCTGGCGCTTGCATCAGGAAGAATTTTAGATGATTAAATTTTTATGCCTTTATTTTTTGTTGCTGTCTTATCTCTTACCGTTATCAAAACGTCCGCCTTGCACAAATTAACAAATCAATACACAGCTGCTGCTAAAAATAAAACCGTACGCTTTGAATTGGTTTTTTTTTTCATTGTTGTGTAGATGTGTACTTTTTTTTGATTTCGGTTACTTTTTTTCGAAGTAAAAGATAATGATTTCTTTTAAAACGTTTTGTACGAAACAAGCATGGTCGGAAGGACAAGGTATAGATCATAAATAGATTCATCTGATCTTAGAACATTTTGTCTAAATGGAAAAAGGAAAGAAAATGGCTCTCAAAGTTTGGACATACATATACATACATATATTATATTTAGAAAAAAGGAATTTCAATCGTTAATGAATTAACTGTACAGAAAAGATGAATTAACTGTACACAACATTTTTTCCATTATTTTTTTTTTGTCAAACAATTTCTTACCATTTAAAACAAAAATAAAACACAATACACAGCGGTTACTAAAATATGACCTTAGGCTTTGAGAGGACAACTGGAAGTGCACCAATTTGAGTATTTCAATTACAGCTGTTGCCAAATTGATGTTGATTTGTTGGGTAGAATAGAGAGAAAACTCTGTTCTTCATAGTTAAATAATAGAAAAATAAATATTTTAGTCATCCTTCGTAGAAAAAAGTACAAATTTAGATGTCAAAATATTACCAGTTTGCTTAGAAATAACCAAAACGGTAACATTAGTAATTTGTTTTACAAATCTCTTGTTCTCATAAACAGAGTTGCATTTGTACAGTTTTATCTATATTTTACACTTTTAGCATTCTTGTTTTTTGCTTTTAATAACTTTGCTAAGTTATATTTGTACCTCTTTTATTTTTTATCTCAACTTCACTTGTTTTCAGCTAATACGTTTCCATTCGAGTACATGTATTATATTTAATTACATTTTCAGTATGAGCAATTTTCTCACTTGAAAATACTTTTGTTAATACTAAATTTAAAAAAAAAATATGGTAACACTATCCTCATTTTGGGCAACACACAAGCAAGTACAGGTGCAAAAAATTCAATACAGTTACTTTTTTCACCAAACACAATATTTTCAAACGTGCAGTCTAATTTACAAGAGACTTTGAAGACAGCGAACTTTTCATCGAGTAAAATGACATTTGATTAAATTGTGTTATCCACACAAGATTTACACAAACTTCTGTGGATTGCTGCAGACATTTAAATATACTTTTACATATTATGAGTGTATTTTATGTGTAGTTTGAAATTTTTTTATGTCCTTTTAAAAATATATGTATAAACAATTTTTTATTGCTAGTGGTTCAACCTTGGCAAATTTTAATAACCACTAAAAACAGAACTAAAAGCACTGGTCAATAATCACAGATACAATTTATTCAGAAAAAAGTAGTTCCAAAACTCATAAACGAAAAAAAATTAACTGTACACAATTTTCTCGCCTTTATTTTTGTTGTTGTCTTATCTGTTACCGTTATCAAAATGTCCACCTTGCACAAAACAAAAAAACAATACACAAAAAAAATTAACTGTACACAATTTTTTTACTTTTTATTTTTGTTGTTGTTATATATCTTTCTACCCATTATCAAAATGTCCGCCTTACACAAATTAACAAATCAATACACAGTTGCTGCTAAAAATAATACCGTACGCTTTGAATTGGTATTTTTTTCATTGATGTGTAGACGTGTACTTTTTTTTTGATATTGGTTACTTTTTTTTCGAAGTAAAAGATAATGATTTCTTTTAACGATCCAAACAAGTATGGTCGGAAGGGCAAGGTCTAGATCATAAATAGATTCATCTGATCTTAGAACATTTTGTCTAAATGGAAAAAGGAAAGAAAATGGCTCTCAAAGTTTGGACATACAGGAGATTTGCTCGAACATATACGACTCGCTAACTTCTCCACGAGCGAGCACCGAAACAATATCTCGGAGATGGACTTTCATTATCGACAATTGTTAGTCATCATTATTAGTAAAAAGTACACCTCTACTTCCAAAAATATTACCTTTAATATTGCATAAAGTATGGCGTCACTGCTCACAACTTGTGCTTTACAGTATAAAAAACAACTGCAGAAATTTCAACTCACACACTTTTTCACATAAAAATACACATATAACTAGTGTTATCCATACAAGCTTTTAAAAAAATGCTCAGAATTGCAGCAAACTAATAAATGTTATTTTTATTTCTTATAAGTGTATTTTATGAGTAGTTTAAAATATTTTTATGTATCTTTAGATATATATATACACGCGACTTACTTACTTTCGTGTCCAGACTGAAAATTGTCAAGAAATGTCCAAAAAATATTTAACACCCAATATATCACGTGTAATATAACCTAATTTAGTTCTTCGTAACACTGACTGAAAAGCAAATACAAATATAACAATAAATGAGAAGTTAGTTGTCTAGCTTTCGCAAATTTCAATAACCACTAAACACTGTGCTAAAAGAACTGAAAACATCTATACTAATCAATAGCCAAAGCACACCGTATTTAGAAAAAAGAAATTTCAATCGTTAATGAATTAACTGTACAGAAAAGATGAATTAACTGTACACAACATTTTTTCCATTATTTTTTTTTTTGTCAAACAATTTCTTACCATTAAAAACAAAAATAAACAACAATACACATTTCATTGATGTGTAGATGTGTACTTTTTTTTTGATTTCGGTTACTTTTTTTCGAAGTAAAAGATAATGATTTCTTTTAAAACGTTTTGTACGAAACAAGTATGGTCGGAAGGGCAAGGTCTAGATCATAAATAGATTCATCTGATCTTAGAACATTTTGTCTAAATGGAAAAAGGAAGGAAATGGCTCTCAAAGTTTGGACATACAGGAGATTTGCTCGAATAGCTACGACTCGCTAGTTCCTCCATGAGCGAGCACCGAAACAATATCTTGGAGATGGACTTTCATTATAAACTATTGTTAGTCATCATTCTTGGTAAAAAGTACACCTCTACTCCCAAAAATATTACCAGCTCTAATATTACATAAAATATTACGTCACTGCTCATAACTTGTGCTTTACAGTATCAAAAACAATTGCAAAAATTTCAACTCACACACTTTTCACATAAAAATACACAAATAAATAGTGTTATCCATACAAGCATTTACTAAAAATTCTCTGAATTGCAGCAAACTAATAAATTTAATTTTTATTTCTTATAAGGTGTATTTTATGAATAGTTTAAAATATTTTTATGTATTTTTAGATATATATATACGCAACTTTCTTACTTTCGTGTCCAGACTGAATATTAACAAGAAATGTAATAAAAATATTTAACACCCAATATATCACTTGTAATATAACCTAATTTAATTCATCGTAACATTGACTGAAAAGCAAATACAATAAATAAAAAGTTAGTTGTCTAGCTTTCGCAAATTTCAATAACCACTAAACACTGTGCTAAAAGAACTGAAAACATCTTTTTTTGTCAAACAATTTCTTACCATTAAAAACAAAAATAAAAAACAATACACAGCGGTTACTAAAATATGACCTTAGGCTTTGAGAGGACAACTAGAAGTGCACCAATTTGAGAATTTCAATTACAGCTGATGGAAACTATTTTTTTAATACTAAATTTAAAAAAAATATGGTAACACTATTCTCATTTTAGGCAACACACAAGCAAGTACAATTGCAAAAAATTCATTACAGTTACTTTTTTCACCAAACACAATACTTTCAAACGTGCAGTCTAATTTACAAGAGACTTTGAAGACAGCGACCTTTTTATCGAGTAAAATGACATTTGATTAAATTGTGTTATCCACACAAGATTTCCACAAACTTCTGTGGATTGCTGCAAACTTCTAAATATTATTTTTTCATATTATGAGTGTATTTTATGTGTAGCTTAAAATTTGTATGTCCTTTTAAATATATATGTATAAACCATTTTTTATTGCTAGTTGTTCAACCTTGGCAAATTTTAATAACCACTAAAAAAAGAACTAAAAGCACTGGTCAATAATCAAAGATACAACTTATTCAGAAAAAAGTTGTTCCAAACCTCATAAACGAAAAAAAATTAACTGTACACAATTGTTTTGCCTTTACTTTTTGTTGTTGTCTTATCTCTTACAGTTATCAAAATGTCCGCCTTGCACAAAATAAAAAAACATACACAAAAAGAAATTAACTGTACAAAATTTTTTTGCTTTTTATTTTTGTTGTTGTTATATATCTTTCTACCCCTTATCAAAATGTCCGCCTTGCACAAATTAACAAATCAATACACACTTGCTGCTAAAAAATAACACCGTACGCTTTGAATTGGTATTTTTTTCATTGATGTGTAGATGTGTACTTTTTTATTTTGCTTACTTTTTTTCGAAGTAAAAGATAACGATTTCTTTTAACGATCGAAACAAGTATGGTCGGAAGGGCAAGGTCTAGGTCATAAATAGATTCATCTGATCTTAGAACATTTTGCCTAAATGCAACAAGGAAGGGAAATGCCTCTCGAAGTTCGGACATATAGGAGATGTGCTCGAACATCTACGACTCGCTAACTCCTCCAGGAATTAATTTTACAATACGAGCACCAACACAATATCTTGGATTATGAACAATTATAGACAATTGTTAGTAATCATTCTTAGTAAAAGTACACCTCTACTCGCAAAAATATTACCAGCTTTTATATTAAATGAAGTATGGCGTCACTGCTTATAACTTGTCCTTACACTATCAAGAACCATTGCAGAAATTTAAATTCAAACAGTTTTTCACACAAAAGCACATTTTTGAAACTTACAACCCAATTTACAAGAGATTTCTGCTGACAGCGGCCTTCTGGCGCTTGCATCACGTAAAATGATAGATGATTAAATTCTTTTGGCTTTATTTTTTGTTGTTGTCATATTTCTTACCGCTATAAAAATGTCCGCCTTGCACAAAAAAAACAATACACAAAAAATATTAACTGTACAAAATTTTTTTGCTTTTTATTTTTTGTTGTTGTTGTATATCTTTCTACCCGTTATTAAAATGTCCGCCTTGCACAAATTAACAAATCCATACACAGCTGCTGCTAAAAATAAAACCGTACGCTTTGAATTGATTATTTTTTTCATTGATGTGTAGATGTGTACCTTTTTTTAATTTGGTTACTTTTTTTCGAAGTAAAAGATAATGATTTCTTTTAAAACGTTTTGTACGAAACTAGTATTGTCGGAAGGGCAAGGCCTAGATCATAAATAGATTCATCTGATCTTAGAACATTTTGTCTAAATGGAAGAAGGAAGGAAAATGGCTCTCAAAGTTTGGACATACAGGAGATTTGCTCGAATAGCTACGACTCGCTAATTTTTCCAGGAACGAGCACCGAAACAATATCTCGGAGATGGACTTTCATTATAGACAATCGTTAGTCATCATTCTTAGTAAAAAGTACACCTCTACTCCCAAAAATATTACCTTTAATATTACATAAAGTATGGCGTCACTGCTCATAACTTGTGCTTTACAGTATCAAAAACAATTGGAAACATTTCAACTCACACACTTTTTCACATAAAAATACACAAATAAATAGTGTTACCCATACAAGCAAGCATTTACAAAAAATGCTCAGAATTGCAGCAAGCTAATAAACGTTACTTTTATTTCTTATAAGTGTATTTTATGAATATTTTAATTTATTTTTATGTATCTTTAGATATATATATATACACGCGACTTACTTACTTTCGTGTCCAGACTGAATATTGTCAAGAAATGTCCAAAAAATATTTAACACCCAATATATCACTTGTAATATAACCTAATTTAGTTCTTCGTAACACTGACTGAAAAGCAAATACAAATATAACAATAAATGAAAAGTTAGTTGTCTAGCTTTCGCAAATTTCAATAACCACTAAACACTGTGCTAAAAGAACTGAAAACACATATACTAATCAATAGCCAAAGCACACCATATTTAGAAAAAAGAAATTTCAATCGTTAATGAATTAACTGTACAGAAAAGATGAATTAACTGTACATAACATTTTTTCCATTATTTTTTTTTTTCAAACAATTTCTTACCATTAAAAACAAAAATAAAAAACAATACACAGCGGTTACTAAAATATGACCTTAGGCTTTGAGAGGACAACTAGAAGTGCACCAATTTGAGTATTTCAATTACAGCTGTTGGAAACTATTTTTTTAATACTAAATTTAAAAAAAAAATATGGTAACACTATTCTCATTTTAGGCAACACACAAGCAAGTACAATTGCAAAAAATTCAATACAGTTACTTTTATCACCAAACACAATACTTTCAAACGTGCAGTCTAATTTACAAGAGACTTTGAAGACAGCGACCTTTTTATCGAGTAAAATGACATTTGATTAAATTGTGTTATCCACACAAGATTTCCACATACTTCTGTGGATTGCTGCAAACTTCTAAATATTATTTTTAAATATTATGAGTGTATTTTATGTGTAGTTTAAAATTTTTTATGTCCTTTTAAATATATATGTATAAACAATTTTTTATTGCTAGTTGTTCAACCTTGGCAAATTATAATAACCACTAAAAACAGAACTAAAAGCACTGGTCAATAATCAAAGATACAACTTATTCAGAAAAAAGTAATTCCAAAAAAAATAACTATACACAATTTTTTTGCCTTTATTTTGTGTTGTTGTCACATTTCTTACCGTTATCAAATTGTCCGCCTCGCACAAAATAATAAAAACAATAGACAAAAAAAATTAACTGTACAAATTTTTTTTGCTTTTTACTTTTTGTTGTTATATATCTTTATACCCATTATCAAAATGTCCGCCGTGCACAAATTAACAAATCAATACACAGTAGCTGCTAAAAAATAACACCGTACGCTTTGAATTGGTTATTTTTTCATTGATGTGTAGATGTGTACTTTTTTTTGATGTTGGTTACTTTTTTTTGAAGTAAAAGATAATGATTTCTTTTAACGATCAAAACAAGTATGATCGGAAGGGCAAGGTCTAGATCATAAATAGATTCATCTGATCTTAGAACATTTTGTCTAAATGCAAAAACGAAGGATAATGCCCCTCGAAGTTTGGACATATAGGAGATGTGCTCGAACATCTACGACTCGCTAACTCCCCCAGGTGTTAAGCTTACAATACGAGCACAGAAACAATATCTTGGAGATGGATTTTCATTATAGACGATTGTTAGTCATCATTCTTAGTAAAAAGTACACCTCTACTCCCAAAAGTATTACTAGCTTTTATATTACATAAAGTATGGCGGCACTGCTCATAACTTGTGCTTTACAGTATCAAAAACAATTGTAAAAATTTCAACTCAGACACTTTTTCACATAAAAATAAACAAATAAATAGTGTTATTCATAAAAGCATTTACAAAATATTCTCTGAGTTGCAGCAAACTAATAAATGTTATTTTTACTTCTTATAAGGTGTATTTTGTGAGTAGTTTAAAATATTTTTATGTATTTTTAGATATATATATACACGCGACTTACTTACTTTCGTGTCCAGACTGAATATTGCCAAGAAATGTAGTAAAAATATTTAACACCCAATATATTACTTGTAATTTAATCTAATTTAGTTCTTGGTAACACTGATCTGAAAAGCAAATACAAATATAACAATAAATGGAAAGTTGGTTGTCTAGCTTTCGCAAATTTCAATAACCACTAAACACTGTGCTAAAAGAACTGAAAACATCTAAACTGATCAATAGTCAAAGGACACCATATCTAGAAAAAAGGAATTTCAAACGTAAATGAATTAACTGCACAAAAAAAATGAATTAACTGTACACAACATTTTTTTCCATTATTTTTTTTTTTTTTTTTTTGGAAAACATCTTTCTTATCATTAAAAACAAAAATATAAAAACAATACACAGCGGTTACTAAAATATAACCTTAGGCTTTGAGAGGACAACTAGAAGTGCACCAATTTGAGTATTTCAATTACAGTTGATGAAAATTATGTTGCAAGACTGTTTGCAATCCTTTTGGGAAGTATTTTTTTTTTAATTATATTGAACTGATGTTTAGAATAAAGACAAAACTCCGTTCTCCATAGTTAAATAATAGAAAATATAAAATGTTCTAATCATCCTTCTTAGGTAACAATCTAATAGTCAAAAAAATTCGAGTGTGCTTAGAGGTAACTAAAATGGTATCACTGGTAATTTGTTCTACAATTATCTTGTTCTCATAAACAGCGTTGCCTTTGTACAGTTTTATCTGTATTTTAAAATTTTAAGCATTTTATAACTATGCAGAAGTTTATTCGTACGTTTTTCATTTACTATTTCAATTTCACTCGTTTTCAGCTAGTAGAATTTTTCCATACGAATACATGCACATTATTTTTTTACTTTTTCAATATGCGCAATTTTATCTCTTAAATATGCATTTTTCCTATAAATAAATATGGCATCACTGATCATAACAAAAATTGAAAAAAATTAAAAAAATATGGTATCACTGTTCTACACAATCAAGTACAAGTGCAAAAAATTCAATACACTTACATTTTTTCACCGGACACACTATTTTCAAACTTGCAGCCTAATTTACAATAGATTTTTGAAGACAGCTAATTTCTGACACTTGCATCAAGTAATATGACAGTTGATTAAATTGTCTTATCCTTAATACCGGCAAGTCGTACCTTTTGTTTAACTTTTGCTTTTTTTAGAAAAATTCACAGAAAAAGTCGCTTCTTTAAATTAAATGGCTACTACTACAGGCAATAGCCATACAGCAACTTTAGAGGACAACGCAACTTCATCAATGATTAAATAGCCTTAATTTTAATTACAAAATAAATGTTATACTCAAGTTCTTTTTCAAATATATGAGAAACGAAGCTAAGATATATACAAAAGTAATAATGGCCCATTGTCAAATTTAAAAGCATTATTTAGAAAAAGTGTTAATAAAACTTAAAAACAACAAAAAAGAATACGGTGTATTTTTTATATAATTAATCTGGGCCTGGACGGTATGTGGTTCCAGCAGCATGCAGCCACTTGCCACACAGCCAACGAACTTTTTGACTGATGATTTGTAGTCAAGATATGCAAATATCAATATTTAGTTTGTATGCTCACCTATCCGATTCTACTACTTTTGGACTGTTGATTTTTATTGACTATGAAACTATTTGGACTAAATTTAGCGACTTGCTGTTACTATTTGGAAGATATAGATAAATAAATATTTATTTATTTTGTATGGGCGTGGCACCACCTTGTTGGAATTTTTGACATTTATATTGTAAAATTTAAATAAAATTAATTCAGCCATTTAGCTGTCTATAAGTTGCAAACAAACATACATATATACATAGTTTCAACTACACAATTATTTTTATATATGTATAAGATTAGCGGGTTTTATTAAACAAAGTACAGCCGGTTTTCTGTGTTACTTTATAAAATTTTATGGCAATTAATAGATAGTATATGTGTGTCTAGACTTTATTTTGTGTAAACTTCTTACAAAATTAACTAAATTGCCACTGTTGTCGCAAAATTCGCTTAATAGATACAAAATTATTTAAAATGATGGTTGAAGAGTTATTTATATCATTTTAAAAAAATGCAAATATTTACAATATTTTTATTAAATAAATTTACATACGAACATCTTTTCTTCCAGTCGATTAATGAAACAAACAAAAATTCTTAATTTTCACTTATATTGGCGCATATATGTATAATAGCATCTCTCGGGCAATATTTCATAGCCCAAATTTAGGTCATGTGGATTGGATGGTATCTTACAGTCCATAGTACATTCTGCGCGTAATACGGTATCAACTTCCACAGAAGAGAAGAAAGCCACGTTGTTTAATCCCAAAGGTGCAGAGCAAAAGGCACGTGTCAATAGGTTTGTTATTTGCATGGATAAGGCAACCTGATAAGCAATTATTTTCTTCCACCAGATATCGTAGCTCATCATGAAAGAAGCTAGAAGCTTAGAAGCCAAAGCACTGAATCCAACATAAGATGAAGAAAATTAACATCACCACTCTGTATTACCCAATTAATGCGTGTAGGTATAAAGCAATTCTCATCCTAGGTATTATTAGTTTCTAAGGTACGACTTAGACGACAACCCAAAAACGGTGTGACCGGCTCATCTTTGGTAGTGATTTCTTCTAAAGGATTAAACATGGCACTTTCAGTAACACCTTCCCAACAATGTCTTTTAAACATTTCAACTGCTTTATTATTTGAAGAAGCACTAAATCCTTAAAATAACTTTTGTTTAATAAATATGTTAGCTAATTAATAAATAGTGTAGATGTGTACTTTTTTATTTTGGTTACTTTTTTTCGAAGTAAAAGATAACGATTTCTTTTAACGATCGAAACAAGTATGGTCGGAAGGGCAAGGTCTAGGTCATAAATAGATGCATCTGATCTTAGAACATTTTGCCTAAATGCAAAAAGGAAAGAAAATGGCTCTCAAAGTTTGGACATACAGGAGATTTGCTCGAACATCTACGACTCACTAACTCCTCCAGGAATTAATTTTACAATACGAGCACCAACACAATATCTTGGATTATGAACAATTATAGACAATTGTTAGTAATCATTCTTAGTAAAAGTACCAGCTTTTATATTAAATGAAGTATGGCGTCACTGCTCATAACTTGTCCTTACACTATCAAGAACCATCGCAGAAATTTAAATTCAAACAGTTTTTCACACAAAAGCACATTTTTGAAACTTACAACCCAATTTACAAGAGATTTCTGCTGACAGCGGTCTTCTGGCGCTTGCATCACGTAAAATGATAGATGATTAAATTCTTTTGGCTTTATTTTTTGTTGTTGTCATATTTCTTACCGTTATAAAAATGTCCGCCTTGCACAAATTAACAAATCCATACACAGCTGCTGCTAAAAATAAAACCGTACGCTTTGAATTGATTATTTTTTTCATTGATGTGTAGATGTGTACCTTTTTTTAATTTGGTTACTTTTTTTCGAAGTAAAAGATAATGATTTCTTTTAAAACGTTTTGTACGAAACTAGTATGGTCGGAAGGGCAAGGCCTAGATCATAAATAGATTCATCTGATCTTAGAACATTTTGTCTAAATGGAAGAAGGAAGGAAAATGGCTCTCAAAGTTTGGACATACAGGAGATTTGCTCGAATAGCTACGACTCGCTAATTTCTCCAGGAACGAGCACCGAAACAATATCTCGGAGATGGACTTTCATTATAGACAATTGTTAGTCATCATTCTTAGTAAAAAGTACACCTCTACTCCCAAAAATATTACCTTTAATATTACATAAAGTATGGCGTCACTGCTCATAACTTGTGCTTTACAGTATCAAAAACAATTGGAAATATTTCAACTCACACACTTTTTCACATAAAAATACACAAATAAATAGTGTTACCCATATAAGCAAGCATTTACAAAAAATGCTCAGAATTGCAGCAAGCTAATAAACGTTACTTTTATTTCTTATAAGTGTATTTTATGAATATTTTAAAATATTTTTATGTATCTTTAGATATATATATATACACGCGACTTACTTACTTTCGTGTCCAGACTGAATATTGTCAAGAAATGTCCAAAAAATATTTAACACCCAATATATCACTTGTAATATAACCTAATTTAGTTCTTCGTAACACTGACTGAAAAGCAAATACAAATATAACAATAAATGAGAAGTTAGTTGTCTAGCTTTCGCAAATTTCAATAACCACTAAACACTGTGCTAAAAGGACTGAAAAAATCTATATTAATCAATAGCCAAAACACACCGTATTTAGAAAAAAGAAATTTCAATCGTTAATGAATTAACTGTACAGAAAAGATGAATTAACTGTACACAACATTTTTTCCATTATTTTTTTTTTTTTGTCAAACAATTTCTTACCATTAAAAACAAAAATAAACAACAATACACATTTCATTGATGTGTAGATGTGTACTTTTTTTTTGATTTCGGTTACTTTTTTTCGAAGTAAAAGATAATGATTTCTTTTAAAACGTTTTGTACGAAACAAGTATGGTCGGAAGGGCAAGGTCTAGATCATAAATAGATTCATCTGATCTTAGAACATTTTGTCTAAATGGAAAAAGGAAGGAAATGGCTCTCAAAGTTTGGACATACAGGAGATTTGCTCGAATAGCTTCGACTCGCTAATTCCTCCATGAGCGAGCACCGAAACAATATCTTGGAGATGGACTTTCATTATAAACTATTGTTAGTCATCATTCTTAGTAAAAAGTACACCTCTACTCCCAAAAATATTACCAGCTCTAATATTACATAAAATATTACGTCACTGCTCATAACTTGTGCTTTACAGTATCAAAAACAATTGCAAAAATTTCAACTCACACACTTTTCACATAAAAATACACAAATAAATAGTGTTATCCATACAAGCATTTACAAAAAATTCTCTGAATTGCAGCGAACTAATAAATGTAATTTTTATTTCTAATTAGTGTATTTTATGAGTAGTTTCAAATATTTTTATTTATCTTTAGATATATATATATACACGCGACTTAGTTACTTTCGTGTCCAGACTGAATATTGTCAAGAAATGTTGTAAAAATATTTAACACCCAATATATCACTTGTAATATAACCTAATTTAGTTCTTCGTAACACTGACTGAAAAGCAAATACAAATATAACAATAAATGAAAAGTTAGTTGTCTAGCTTTCGCAAATTTCAATAACCACTAAACACTGTGCTAAAAGAACTGAAAACATCTTTTTTTGTCAAACAATTTCTTACCATTAAAAACAAAAATAAAAAACAATACACAGCGGTTACTAAAATATGACCTTAGGCTTTGAGAGGACAACTAGAAGTGCACCAATTTGAGAATTTCAATTACAGCTGATGGAAACTATTTTTTTAATACTAAATTTAAAAAAAATATGGTAACACTATTCTCATCTTAGGCAACACACAAGCAAGTACAATTGCAAAAAATTCATTACAGTTACTTTTTTCACCAAACACAATACTTTCAAACGTGCAGTCTAATTTACAAGAGACTTTGAAGACAGCGACCTTTTTATCGAGTAAAATGACATTTGATTAAATTGTGTTATCCACACAAGATTTCCACAAACTTCTGTGGATTGCTGCAAACTTCTAAATATTATTTTTACATATTATGAGTGTATTTTATGTGTAGCTTAAAATTTGTATGTCCTTTTAAATATATATGTATAAACCATTTTTTATTGCTAGTTGTTCAACCTTGGCAAATTTTAATAACCACTAAAAACAGAACTAAAAGCACTGGTCAATAATCAAAGATACAACTTATTCAGAAAAAAGTTGTTCCAAACCTCATAAACGAAAAAAAATTAACTGTACACAATTGTTTTGCCTTTACTTTTTGTTGTTGGCTTATCTCTTACAGTTATCAAAATGTCCGCCTTGCACAAAATAAAAAAACATACACAAAAAGAAATTAACTGTACTAAATTTTTTTGCTTTTTATTTTTGTTGTTATATATCTTTCTACTCCTTATCAAAATGTCCGCCTTGCACAAATTAACAAATCAATACACACTTGCTGCTAAAAAATAACACCGTACGCTTTGAATTGGTATTTTTTTCATTGATGTGTAGATGTGTACTTTTTTATTTTGGTTACTTTTTTTCGAAGTAAAAGATAACGATTTCTTTTAACGATCGAAACAAGTATGGTCGGAAGGGCAAGGTCTAGGTCATAAATAGATTCATCTGATCTTAGAACATTTTGCCTAAATGCAACAAGGAAGGGAAATGCCTCTCGAAGTTCGGACATATAGGAGATGTGCTCGAACATCTACGACTCGCTAACTCCTCCAGGAATTAATTTTACAATACGAGCACCAACACAATATCTTGGATTATGAACAATTATAGACAATTGGTAGTAATCATTCTTAGTAAAAGTACACCTCTACTCGCAAAAATATTACCAGCTTTTATATTAAATGAAGTATGGCGTCACTGCTCATAACTTGTCCTTACACTATCAAGAACCGTTGCAGAAATTTAAATTCAAACAGTTTTTCACACAAAAGCACATTTTTGAAACTTACAACCCAATTTACAAGAGATTTCTGCTGACAGCGGTCTTCTGGCGCTTGCATCACGTAAAATGATAGATGATTAAATTCTTTTGGCTTTGTTTTTTGTTGTTGTCATATTTCTTACCGTTATCAAAATGTCCGCCTTGCACAAAAAAAACAATACACAAAAAATATTAACTGTACAAAATTTTTTTGCTTTTTATTTTTTGTTGTTGTTATATATCTTTCTACCCGTTATTAAAATGTCCGCCTTGCACAAATTAACAAATCAATACACAGCTGCTGCTAAAAATAAAACCGTACGATTTGAATTGATTATTTTTTTCATTGATGTGTAGATGTGTACCTTTTTTTATTTTGGTTACTTTTTTTCGAAGTAAAAGATAATGATTTCTTTTAAAACGTTTTGTACGAAACAAGTATGGTCGGAAAGGCATGGTCTAGATTTATCTGATCTTAGAAAATTTTGTCTAAATGGAAAAAGGAAGGAAATGGCTCTCAAAGTTTGGACATACAGGAGATTTGCTCGAACATATAAGACTCGCTAACTCCTACAGGAGCGAGCACCGAAACAATATCTTGGAGATGGACTTTCATTATAAACTATTGTTAGTCATCATTCTTAGTAAAAAGTACACCTTTACTCCCAAAAATATTACCAGCTCTAATATTACATAAAATATGACGTCACTGCTCATAACTTGTGCTTTACAGTATCAAAAACAATTGCAAAAATTTCAACTCACACACTTTTCACATAAAAATACACAAATAAATAGTGTTATCCATACAAGCATTTACAAAAAATCCTCTGAATTGCAGCAAACTAATAAATGTAATTTTTATTTCTAATTCGTGTATTTTATGAGTAGTTTCAAATATTTTTATTTATCTTCAGATATATATATACACGCGACTTAGTTACTTTCGTGTCCAGACTGAATATTGTCAAGAAATGTTATAAAAATATTTAACACCCAATATATCACTTGTAATATAACCTAATTTTGTTCTTCGTAACACTGACTGAAAAGCAAATACAAATATAACAATAAATGAAAAGTTAGTTGTCTAGCTTTCGCAAATTTCAATAACCACTAAACACTGTGCTAAAAGAACTGAAAACACATATACTAATCAATAGCCAACGCACACCATATTTAGAAAAAAGAAATTTCAATCGTTAATGAATTAACTGTACAGAAAAGATGAATTAACTGTACACAACATTTTTTCCATTATTTTTTTTTTTTTTGTCAAACAATTTCTTACCATTAAAAACAAAAATAAACAACAATACACATTTCATTGATGTGTAGATGTGTACTTTTTTTTTGATTTCGGTTACTTTTTTTCGAAGTAAAAGATAATGATTTCTTTTAAAACGTTTTGTACGAAACAAGTATGGTCGGAAGGGCAAGGTCTAGATCATAAATAGATTCATCTGATCTTAGAACATTTTGTCTAAATGGAAAAAGGAAGGAAATGGCTCTCAAAGTTTGGACATACAGGAGATTTGCTCGAATAGCTTCGACTCGCTAATTCCTCCATGAGCGAGCACCGAAACAATATCTTGGAGATGGACTTTCATTATAAACTATTGTTAGTCATCATTCTTAGTAAAAAGTACACCTCTACTCCCAAAAATATTACCAGCTCTAATATTACATAAAATATTACGTCACTGCTCATAACTTGTGCTTTACAGTATCAAAAACAATTGCAAAAATTTCAACTCACACACTTTTCACATAAAAATACACAAATAAATAGTGTTATCCATACAAGCATTTACAAAAAATTCTCTGAATTGCAGCGAACTAATAAATGTAATTTTTATTTCTAATTAGTGTATTTTATGAGTAGTTTCAAATATTTTTATTAATCTTTAGATATATATATATACACGCGACTTAGTTACTTTCGTGTCCAGACTGAATATTGTCAAGAAATGTTGTAAAAATATTTAACACCCAATATATCACTTGTAATATAACCTAATTTAGTTCTTCGTAACACTGACTGAAAAGCAAATACAAATATAACAATAAATGAAAAGTTAGTTGTCTAGCTTTCGCAAATTTCAATAACCACTAAACACTGTGCTAAAAGAACTGAAAACATCTTTTTTTGTCAAACAATTTCTTACCATTAAAAACAAAAATAAAAAACAATACACAGCGGTTACTAAAATATGACCTTAGGCTTTGAGAGGACAGCTAGAAGTGCACCAATTTGAGAATTTCAATTACAGCTGATGGAAACTATTTTTTTAATACTAAATTTAAAAAAAATATGGTAACACTATTCTCATCTTAGGCAACACACAAGCAAGTACAATTGCAAAAAATTCATTACAGTTACTTTTTTCACCAAACACAATACTTTCAAACGTGCAGTCTAATTTACAAGAGACTTTGAAGACAGCGACCTTTTTATCGAGTAAAATGACATTTGATTAAATTGTGTTATCCACACAAGATTTCCACAAACTTCTGTGGATTGCTGCAAACTTCTAAATATTATTTTTACATATTATGAGTGTATTTTATGTGTAGCTTAAAATTTGTATGTCCTTTTAAATATATATGTATAAACCATTTTTTATTGCTAGTTGTTCAACCTTGGCAAATTTTAATAACCACTAAAAACAGAACTAAAAGCACTGGTCAATAATCAAAGATACAACTTATTCAGAAAAAAGTTGTTCCAAACCTCATAAACGAAAAAAAATTAACTGTACACAATTGTTTTGCCTTTACTTTTTGTTGTTGGCTTATCTCTTACAGTTATCAAAATGTCCGCCTTGCACAAAATAAAAAAACATACACAAAAAGAAATTAACTGTACTAAATTTTTTTGCTTTTTATTTTTGTTGTTGTTATATATCTTTCTACTCCTTATCAAAATGTCCGCCTTGCACAAATTAACAAATCAATACACACTTGCTGCTAAAAAATAACACCGTACGCTTTGAATTGGTATTTTTTTCATTGATGTGTAGATGTGTACTTTTTTATTTTGGTTACTTTTTTTCGAAGTAAAAGATAACGATTTCTTTTAACGATCGAAACAAGTATGGTCGGAAGGGCAAGGTCTAGGTCATAAATAGATTCATCTGATCTTAGAACATTTTGCCTAAATGCAACAAGGAAGGGAAATGCCTCTCGAAGTTCGGACATATAGGAGATGTGCTCGAACATCTACGACTCGCTAACTCCTCCAGGAATTAATTTTACAATACGAGCACCAACACAATATCTTGGATTATGAACAATTATAGACAATTGGTAGTAATCATTCTTAGTAAAAGTACACCTCTACTCGCAAAAATATTACCAGCTTTTATATTAAATGAAGTATGGCGTCACTGCTCATAACTTGTCCTTACACTATCAAGAACCGTTGCAGAAATTTAAATTCAAACAGTTTTTCACACAAAAGCACATTTTTGAAACTTACAACCCAATTTACAAGAGATTTCTGCTGACAGCGGTCTTCTGGCGCTTGCATCACGTAAAATGATAGATGATTAAATTCTTTTGGCTTTATTTTTTGTTGTTGTCATATTTCTTACCGTTATCAAAATGTCCGCCTTGCACAAAAAAAACAATACACAAAAAATATTAACTGTACAAAATTTTTTTGCTTTTTATTTTTTGTTGTTGTTATATATCTTTCTACCCGTTATTAAAATGTCCGCCTTGCACAAATTAACAAATCAATACACAGCTGCTGCTAAAAATAAAACCGTACGATTTGAATTGATTATTTTTTTCATTGATGTGTAGATGTGTACCTTTTTTTATTTTGGTTACTTTTTTTCGAAGTAAAAGATAATGATTTCTTTTAAAACGTTTTGTACGAAACAAGTATGGTCGGAAAGGCATGGTCTAGATTTATCTGATCTTAGAAAATTTTGTCTAAATGGAAAAAGGAAGGAAATGGCTCTCAAAGTTTGGACATACAGGAGATTTGCTCGAACATATAAGACTCGCTAACTCCTACAGGAGCGAGCACCGAAACAATATCTTGGAGATGGACTTTCATTATAAACTATTGTTAGTCATCATTCTTAGTAAAAAGTACACCTTTACTCCCAAAAATATTACCAGCTCTAATATTACATAAAATATGACGTCACTGCTCATAACTTGTGCTTTACAGTATCAAAAACAATTGCAAAAATTTCAACTCAGACACTTTTTCACATAAAAATAAACAAATAAATAGTGTTATTCATAAAAGCATTTACAAAATATTCTCTGAGTTGCAGCAAACTAATAAATGTAATTTTTATTTCTAATTCGTGTATTTTATGAGTAGTTTCAAATATTTTTATTTATCTTCAGATATATATATACACGCGACTTAGTTACTTTCGTGTCCAGACTGAATATTGTCAAGAAATGTTATAAAAATATTTAACACCCAATATATCACTTGTAATATAACCTAATTTTGTTCTTCGTAACACTGACTGAAAAGCAAATACAAATATAACAATAAATGAAAAGTTAGTTGTCTAGCTTTCGCAAATTTCAATAACCACTAAACACTGTGCTAAAAGAACTGAAAACACATATACTAATCAATAGCCAACGCACACCATATTTAGAAAAAAGAAATTTCAATCGTTAATGAATTAACTGTACAGAAAAGATGAATTAACTGTACACAACATTTTTTCCATTATTTTTTTTTTCAAACAATTTCTTACCATTAAAAACAAAAATAAAAAACAATACACAGCGGTTACTAAAATATGAGAGAGAGAGAGAGAGAGAGAGAGAGAGCTTTGAGAGGACAACTAGAAGTGCACCAATTTGAGTATTTCAATTACAGTTGATGAAAATTATGTTGCAAGACTGTTTGCAATCCTTTTGGGAAGTATTTTTTTTTAATTATATTGAACTGATGTTTAGAATAAAGACAAAACTCCGTTCTCCATAGTTAAATAATAGAAAATATAAAATGTTCTAATCATCCTTCTTAGGTAACAATCTAATAGTCAAAAAAATTCGAGTGTGCTTAGAGGTAACTAAAATGGTATCACTGGTAATTTGTTCTACAATTATCTTGTTCTCATAAACAGCGTTGCCTTTGTACAGTTTTATCTGTATTTTAAAATTTTAAGCATTTTATAACTATGCAGAAGTTTATTCGTACGTTTTTCATTTACTATTTCAATTTCACTCGTTTTCAGCTAGTAGAATGTTTCCATACGAATACATGCACATTATTTTTTTACTTTTTCAATATGCGCAATTTTATCTCTTAAATATGCATTTTTCCTATAAATAAATATGGCATCACTGATCATAACAAAAATTGAAAAAAATTAAAAAAATATGGTATCACTGTTCTACACAATCAAGTACAAGTGCAAAAAATTCAATACACTTACATTTTTTCACCGGACACACTATTTTCAAACTTGCAGCCTAATTTACAATAGATTTTTGAAGACAGCTAATTTATGACAGTTGATTAAATTGTCTTATCCTTAATACCGGCAAGTCGTACCTTTTGTTTAACTTTTGCTTTTTTTAGAAAAATTCACAGAAAAAGTCGCTTCTTTCTTTGTCAAATTTAAAAGCATTATTTAAAAAAAGTGTTAATAAAACTTAAAAACAACAAAAAAGAATACGGTGTATTTTTTATATAATTAATCTGGGCCTGGACGGTATGTGGTTCCAGCAGCATGCAGCCACTTGCCACACAGCCAACGAACTTTTTGACTGATGATTTGTAGTCAAGATATGCAAATATCAATATTTAGTTTGTATGCTCACCTATCCGATTCTACTACTTTTGGACTGATGATTTTTATTGACTATGAAACTATTTGGACTAAATTTAGCGACTTGCTGTTACTATTTGGAAGATATAGATAAATAAATATTTATTTATTTTGTATGGGCGTGGCACCACCTTGTTGGAATTTTTGACATTTATACTGTAAAATTTAAATAAAATTAATTCAGCCATTTAGCTGTCTATAAGTTGCAAACAAACATACATATATACATAGTTTCAACCACACAATTATTTTTATATATGTATAAGATTAGCGGGTTTTATTAAACAAAGTACAGCCGGTTTTCTGTGTTACTTTATAAAATTTTATGGCAATTAATAGATAGTATATGTGTGTCTAGACTTTATTTTGTGTAAACTTCTTACAAAATTAACTAAATTGCCACTGTTGTCGCAAAATTCGCTTAATAGATACAAAATTATTTAAAATGATGGTTGAAGAGTTATTTATATCATTTTAAAAAAATGCAAATATTTACAATATTTTTATTAAATAAATTTACATACGAACATCTTTTCTTCCAGTCGATTAATGAAACAAACAAAAATTCTTAATTTTCACTTATATTGGCGCATATATGTATAATAGCATCTCTCGGGCAATATTTCATAGCCCAAATTTAGGTCATGTGGATTGGATGGTATCTTACAGTCCATAGTACATTCTGCGCGTAATACGGTATCAACTTCCACAGAAGAGAAGAAAGCCACGTTGTTTAATCCCAAAGGTGCAGAGCAAAAGGCACGTGTCAATAGGTTTGTTATTTGCATGGATAAGGCAACCTGATAAGCAATTATTTTCTTCCACCAGATATCGTAGCTCATCATGAAAGAAGCTAGAAGCTTAGAAGCCAAAGCATTGAATCCAACATAAGATGAAGAAAATTAACATCACCACTCTGTATTACCCAATTAATGCGTGTAGGTATAAAGCAATTCTCATCCTAGGTATTATTAGTTTCTAAGGCACGACTTAGACGACAACCCAAAAACGGTGTGACCGGCTCATCTTTGGTAGTGATTTCTTCTAAAGGATTAAACATGGCACTTTCAGTAACACCTTCCCAACAATGTCTTTTAAACATTTCAACTGCTTTATTATTTGAAGAAGCACTAAATCCTTAAAATAACTTTTGTTTAATAAATATGTTAGCTAATTAATAAATACTATAATTTTTTTTTACTTTATCTGTTGCTTGGAACTAAAATGGTTAGTCAAAATATTCACTTTTGAGAAAATCTCAATTGAATTAAATCAAATTAACTTTTACAGAAGAGTTCATAGTGACATTGGATTGCAAAACCGTAAAATTCTTAAGAAGCTGGGTTAAATTGGCTGTTTCAGCAAAATAAAAGAGAGTAAAAAAACCTAACGAATAACTCAAAATAGCAAAATATTGACACTGGTCAATTTAGTTCCAAGCAACAGGTATATGGTATGGAAGAATGTAAGATGGATCAATATATATTTTGAGGGCTTTTAAAAAGTTAAACAAAGAAAAGATTAAGAAAAATGTAAAATAATAGAAATAATTATAAATATAATACATATAATAAAATTACACTAATTTTTTTTTTTCAATAAAGGGGAACATTGTTTCTTAACGCTATACTTTTATGTTTTTAAATCTATATAGATGTAAGCCAAACCAAATGGATGTCAGTTAAAATTAGCTATATTTGGAAATTTAAACAAAACAGAGATCTAATCGTCGCTATACATAATATATTGTTATTCGTTACGTTAACTGTTCGATAACGTTAGGAATCTGTGATACACTATCTCTATGATTGCTTGTAATGAGTCTTTTCTAAAAATATACAGCTTACAGCCCTCTTTCCATCTATTTAGATGATTAAAAATAGCTGTCGTAACGTTGCTTGCCTTTTTACCGTTATATTTGATTCTTTTAGTTCTCGAAAAAAATCTGACAAACAATAGCATAATAGAGGTTATCTACGATCAATAAGGTACCACTTCTTTTTAGTTTCGAATTGTGAATCGTATTCAATTTTCAGTCTATGATATTGTTTACGCATATGCGCCTCTTTATCCCCCAAATATCGCTTTAAAATAATAGTTAATAAACTATAACCTCTAGAATATTTAATGTCATATTTTCAACCTTATATTCTGCTGCTATTCGTTTGGCTGAATTATATTTGATTGTATGGTGCTTTCGTGCACTTTATAAATCTAAAATCTTTGCTTCCAATCCATTTCAACTTCATCTATACTTCTTCTCTGTTCCTCCCATTGTTTCATAACATCCTTCATTGACTTACGCTCAGCCTCAATTTGTGTCTGGCGTTCGCTTAGTTTACGAGTTAGTTCTTGAATTCTTTGCGTTTTCATTTGCAAATCATCGCGAAACATTTGTACGGTTACATTGCCTGTATGACATTATTATATTCTTCATCTTTTTATCGTAGTTTTTTCCATTTTTTCACGTTCCGCTAAAATGGCTTGTTTCAGTAGTTCTACTTCTGTTTGACGTTGCTGTAATTCATGATTAATGGGTTGATACTCACGTTGTAAGCAAAGACTTTGTTTGGAAACGTAAAAATTTTATACATTTCATCACGTACTCTCGCTTCAATCTTTTTTATTTCATTACATTCTAATTCTGGAGAGGTAATGACACTTTTATCACTATTGTCGAGAATTTTTCGTAGAACTATTTGAAGTTTCTGAAGCAGAATTATGAGTTTTAATATATTCTTCGAATTGCGAAGCTTTTGTTTTCAATTTTTTGATTAAGTTCTCCTGCTGTCCATTCAATTTAAGTTGTTTATTAAGTTCGGCAATATGTTGTTTAGATTTTTTTAATTTTTGTGTTAGTTCATCGATTTCTTTTTTACTAATCGTGCTTATATTGGTCATTTTAAAATTTTAAATTTCAAATTATAGAATAAAAGTCAAATAATTTATTAAAGTTTTGTAATATGACACACAAGGACTCAGTAAAACAACCACCATTCTCATTTTGATGAGCAAAGATCTCTTAATTATGATAGAAGCTAAGAATGTTTTTCCATTCATAGTTTTTTTTTTAATAACAAGTAGAAAATATTGGTTATCGAACAAAGTCCCATAGTTTCTTAAGATTTATTTTAACATTAAACAATATGCATACCTTTATCGAATCACCACATAGTCCATGCACTTGCCACAGTCATTAGCCGCTTCTTTGGCTACTTTTGAGGATTCTATTTTTTTCTTTCGAGCTTTTCACGTAAATCTGTCAATTTCTTTTCATGACAAAGTTTTTTTGTTTCCAATATTTTTGACAATTCCGAACATTTAACCTCAGCCAACTTTAGAGCTCCTTGTAGATTGGCTACTTTTTTTCATTTTGTAATTGCTTAGCTTTATCCGACTTTAAAAATTGCCATATTTTTCTGAAAATTTGACGCACTTTTATAACGGCGGTAAGAATTTTAACGTCACGTTGTAGTTTATATGAGCTTACATGTAATGAAAAAAACAGCTGCTTACTGCATTAGATGTTTTAATTTTCACATGTACGTATCCGGGTGGATTTAATAGAATTATGATATTAGTATAATTATTATATTGGTAAAATTATCATACTAAATTCGACACGATATATCTTCTTTTTTATTAATTTTTTGCAATTTGTCATAGGAAGGCTTACGACAATTAAATGAATCTATTACAATAATAAAATATATTGTAATAATATTGTTTGGTTGAAAATCTGAATAATAATAAAACTAATATTTGAAACGAGCTTTATTAAATCAAATATGTGCTCCTTTGTCATTTTTAGCGTCAAAACAATATTTCGTCAGTTTAGAACTTCAGGATTATCTGAGCGAAAAACTAATTCATTTGCGTTATGCAGACCTCCACGGAATTAAAATCAACAACAACATTAAGAAAATTCTGCAGAGAATGTGAAACACATGATAATCCGAAGGTACAAGGTCCGACTATACGGTCGATGCATCAAAATTTATCAGCCAAGCTTTCTCAGTTTCTGTTTGCAATATCAAGTCAAAGGTGTGTGGTCTAATATTGTAATGATGAAACCATTTTCTTAGACCATGACTAACCGTTTAAATTGAATTACTTGCTTCAATTTCGTTAATTATTGATGGTAGAGATCAGAATCAATCGTTTGCCCAGGGGCCAAATACTGTATTCTATATCGAATCATTCAATTTTATTCAAAAATCACTTTCGGTATCGTATCTGCCCTAGGTTGTAGATACTCATTATGAACAATTCGATTCTAAGCCCTCCAGACACTCAGCATTTACCCATTTCGGTGTCAATCCTGGCTATGTCGCCGCCAACTTGCTTTGCCCATTATTGAACATAATCCACCTTTCACTGCCCGTAATCATTCGCTTCAAAAATGGTTCGATTAAAAAAAAGTTTGCGTACAAAACGTTTTATTTCATTCAGATTTCTGTATTTCGAATAATTCGCCACAAAGCTTAAACTTTTTGGTATTGTAATATATCTTAGATCACTGTTATATATTATAACCAAAAATTTGTATTTGAAAAGAAAGTCTTTTTATTGCCACGCATCATAATCAAAAAAATTGCATTTATTTACTCAGGAAATATCTGCGTACATATAAAATAATCCATTATCGTTGTTTTTTAATTTTTATCTGTTATCCTGCCGAAAGAAAATTTTTATTTTTCTCAGAAAGCAAGAAATAACCTTCTAAGAAGTTGTGGAAAAGACAGATAATATCCGTTTCTGTATCTAAAGAAGTAAGTGGAGGCTTTGTATCAAATTCACGTTTAAGAGAAAAGATACATCTCATCAATTCTGTAAAGCAAGATCCCAAAATAATAGTCTCAAAAGTGGCTGAAAGCATTTAAAATTGAACAGGAGTTTATATTATGATACTATTGATATATTTCTATTAATATTATTGACTGCCTTTAACTCTGCAAAACTGAAATAAAACTTTTTGTTTGAATTAATTTATAGGTTTTTATTTAAATAAAACATAGATTGATTACTCATTTTAGTGATACATTATATGTACACTATTGGACAGAATAAATTGCAAAATAACTTTTTCGTGTTTCATGAGATAAAAAAATTTAAGCTCCTTTTTTTCTCAGTCAATCTCTAGGGAGTTTATTGGGTTTTCACAAAGCATTCATTGTTTTGTTTCAGCTTCCTTAATGAAGTTTATTTTTCAAGCTGAGTAGATGATGAAATCTAGCTGAATAATCGAGAGGTTCGAGAACTTTCGAAGCGTTGTTTACTCAGCCTCATTTTTCTACGATTTTTCGCATTTTTATTAACGGCGTTAATAATTTTAACTTAACATTCACGTAAAGTTAACAAATTTTTTTTGAAAAACTCTTTTGAAAATAACACACTTTTCTGCAAAGCTGCTGTTACTCTCTTTTGTAGAAGTTGAGCAGAAAAAATTAGTGTTTTAACTCGAAAGAGAATACTGCCAAACTTTTTCATTTTGAGTTTAGATATCTGAAAAATTATTTGAAAAAACTCATAATTTTATTTGAAATAAACATGTATGCACTATGTAATATATATCAAATTATATATAAAAAATATTAAAATTAATCAAATTTATATATAAAAAAGAATACTACACAGCTTTCACTGGAAACACTTTTGGTCTCTAGCTTCCAGTGTATGACTTGTGCCAAAAATCCAAAGATATGGTATGATAGAGGACACTTAGGGCTACAACCTGGGATTCCCGGGACCACTAAAAGTTTCGAACAACTTTTTCAAAAATATGTTTTTTAGCCAATGCACTCAAAACACTTTTTGGCCTCTAGAACCCACTGTATGACTTGTGCCGAAAATCTAAGATTGATTGTTATAGAGGACACTTAGGGCTACAATCTGGCATACCTGGTTTTCCCGGGACGACTAAGAGCTTCGAACAACTTTTGCAAAAATAGGTTTTTTAGCCAATTCACTCAAAACACTTTTTGGCCTCTACAGCCCACTGTATGAGTTGTGCCAAAAATCCAAATACAGGTTATGATAGAGGACACTTGATTATTGGCCACCGCGATCAAGTGATTTG
This sequence comes from Wohlfahrtia magnifica, assembly GCA_023159175.1. NCBI lineage: Eukaryota > Metazoa > Arthropoda > Insecta > Diptera > Sarcophagidae > Wohlfahrtia > Wohlfahrtia magnifica. Next base: position 18,732 of record JAKWBJ010000381.1, on the reverse strand, counting down.
ACACCGTTGGACTTCTTTCTTTGGTGATATTTAAAAGAAAAAGTGTACTTCAATAATCCAAGATCAATTCAGAGATACAGGATGAGATAATTCGGCACATGACAATATTTTGTTTCATAATAAAAAATATTAAGATAATTTTCTGAAACTTTTGGCTTTATTTACAACTTATATCGTTCGTTGTAGTTGGACCACAATTTATATGTGTATAAAATAACTCTCTAATATTTTCCACTTTTCTCTGATATGGATAGATAACGAAACTTTAATTGCTGTTCTTCACATCTAGAAAATTACATATTTAGGATGAATGGAAGCCGCCAGGCCCATTTATCTTTATATCATAATAGAGGTTACCTACGATGAATAAGGTACTATTCTTCTGTGCAGCGCCTTTGGGGTTGGTTGATATTCTCGGTAGTATTACGCTTTTTGCAACGTCGTCTACGATCGTTTCACTCTCAAATTTTGTCCTTTTTCCGAATTTATTTATCTCACATATATTTTTTCAAATTAAATAATAATAAAACAATTATTGTGTTGCTACACAGTGCTTTTAAGTAAAAAGTTTATATAAACTAATGTGTTTATTACAAATAAGACACAACATTCGACTATATAAGTAGATTTTACATAACATATATAGATATTGCGACAAATACACAAAGAAACATTTTTTCAATTGCTGGCTGTATTTTCTTTATTATTAATATTTAAGCCATTTTGCTGTTTGTCAAAGGCCTGCTTATGCTGTGGAAAGAAAAGAAAGGACAAATTTAGGATTTCTGCAAAAATATAAAAACGCTTTATATAACTTTACCTCTAGGTTTTTCTTTTCCAAACTTTCATTCAAGCGCAATTGAATTCTAGCCAATTGTGCATCGTATTCAATTTTCAGTCTATCATATTCTTTACGCATCTTTTTACTCCGAATATCGCTTTAAAATAAAATAATTAAAAAACTGTAATCTCTAAAATATTTAATGTTATATACTTTACCTTATAATTTGCAGCCGTTCATTTGGCTGAATTATATTTCGTTTGCCACGATTGTATGGTGCTTTCGTGAGCACTTTATAAATCTAAAATTTTTGTTTCCAATCCATTTCAACTTGATCTATACTTTTTCTCTGTTCCTCCCATTGTTTCATAACAGCCTTCATTGACTTACGCTCAGCCTCAATTTGTGTCTGGCGTTCGCTTAGTTCACGAGTTAGTTCTTGAATTCTTTGCGTTTTCATTTGCAAATCATCGCGAAACATTTGTACGGTTACATTGTCTGTATGACATTATTATATTCTTCATTTTTTTGTCGTAGTTTTTTCCATTTTTTCACGTTCCGCTAAAATGGCTTGTTTCAGTAGTTCTACTTCTGTTTGAAGTTGCTGTAATTCATGATTAATGGGTTGATACTCACGTTGTAAGCAAAGACTTTGTTTGGAAACACAAAAATTTTATCCATTTCACTCTCGTACTCTCGCTTCAATCTTTTTTATTTCATTAAGTTATAATTCTGAAGAGGTAATGACACTTTTATCACTGTTGTCGAGAATTTTTCGTAGAACTATTTGAAGTTTCTGAAGCAGGACTATGAGTTTTAATATATTCTTCGAATTGCGAAGCTTTTGTTTATAATTTTTTGATTAAGTGCTCCTGCTGTCCATTCAATTTAAGTTGTTCATTAAGTTCGGCAATATGTTGTTTAGATTTTTTTAATTTTTGTGTTAGTTCATCGATTTCTTTTTTACTAATCATACTTATATTGGTAATGTTAAAATTTTAAATTTCAAACTATAGAATAAAAGTCAAATAATTTATTAATTTTTGTACTATGACTCACAAGGACTCAGTAAAAGAACCACCATTCTCATTCTGATGAGTTAAGATCTCTTAATTATGATAGAAGCTAAGAATGTTTTTCCATTCATAGTTTTTTTTTAATAACAAGTAGATAATATTGGTTATCGAACAAAGTCCCATAGTTTCTTAAGATTTATTAAACAATATGCCTACGTTTGTCAAATCACATGCACTTGCCACATTCATTAGCCGCTTCTTTGGCTACTTTTGAGGATTCTATTTTTTTCTTTCGAGCTTTTCACGTAAATCTGTCAATTTCTTTTCATGACAAAGTTTTTTTGTTTCCAATATTTTTGACAATTCCGAACATTTAACCTCAGCCAACTTTAGAGCTCCTTGTAGATTGGCTACTTTTTTTCATTTTGTAATTGCTTAGCTTTATCCGACTTTAAAAATTGCCATATTTTTCTGAAAATTTGACGCACTTTTATAACGGCGTTAAGAATTTTAACGTCACGTTGTAGTTTATATGAGCTTATATGTAATGAAAAAAACAGCTGCTTACTGCATTAGATGTTTTAATTTTTACATGTACGTATCCGGGTGGATTTAATAGAATTATGATATTAGTATAATTATTATATTGGTAAAATTATCATACTAAATTTGACACGATATATCTTCTTTTTTATTAATTTTTTGCAATTTGTCATAGGAAGGCTTACGACAATTAAATGAATCTATTACAATAATAAAATATATTGTAATAATATTGTTTGGTTGAAAATCTGAATAATAATAAAACTAATATTTGAAACGAGCTTTATTAAATCAAATATGTGCTCCTTTGTCATTTTTAGCGTCAAAACAATATTTCGTCGGTTTAGAACTTCAGGATTATCTGAGCGAAAAACTAATTCATTTGCGTTATGCAGACCTCCACGGAATTAAAATCAACAACAACATTAAGAAAATTCTGCAGAGAATGTGAAACACATGATAATCCGAAGGTACAAGGTCCGACTATACGGTCGATGCATCAAAATTTATCAGCCAAGCTTTCTCAGTTTCTGTTTGCAATATCAAGTCAAAGGTGTGTGGTCTAATATTGTAATGATGAAACCATTTTCTTAGACCATGACTAACCGTTTAAATTGAATTACTTGCTTCAATTTCGTTAATTATTGATGGTAGAGATCAGAATCAATCGTTTGCCCAGGGGCCAAATACTGTATTCTATATCGAATCATTCAATTTTATTCAAAAATCACTTTCGGTATCGTATCTGCCCTAGGTTGTAGATACTCATTATGAACAATTCGATTCTAAGCCCTCCAGACACTCAGCATTTACCCTTTTCGGTGTCAATCCTGGCTATGTCGCCGCCAACTTGCTTCGCCCATTATTTAACATAATCCACCTTTCACTGCCCGTAATCATTCGCTTCAAAAATGGTTCGATTAAGAAAAAGTTTGCGTACAAAACGTTTTATTTCATTCAGATTTCTGTATTTCGAATAATTCGCCACAAAGCTTAAACTTTTTGGTATTGTAATATATCTTAGATCACTGTTATATATTATAACCAAAAATTTGTATTTGAAAAGAAAGTCTTTTTATTGCCACGCAACATAATCAAAAAAATTGCATTTATTTACTCAGGAAATATCTGCGTACATATAAAATAATCTGTTAATCGTTGTTTTTTAATTTTTATCTGTTATCCTGCCGAAAGAAAATTTTTATTTTTCTCAGAAAGCAAGAAATAACCTTCTAAGAAGTTGTGGAAAAGACAGATAATATCCGTTTCTGTATCTAAAGAAGTAACTGGAGGCTTTGTATCAAATTCACGTTTAAGAAAAAAGATACATCTCATCAATTCTGTACAGCAAGATCCCAAAATAATAGTCTCAAAAGTGGCTGAAAGCATTAATTTAAAATTGAACAGGAGTTTATATTATGATACTATTGATATATTTCTATTAATATTATTGACTGCCTTTAACTCTGCAAAACTGAAATAAAACTTTTTGTTTGAATTAATTTATAGGTTTTTATTTAAATAAAACTTATAGACTGATTACTCATTTTAGTGATACACTATATGTACACTATTGGACTGAATAAAATGCAAAATAACTTTTTCGTGTTTCATCAGATAAAAAAATTTAATCTCCTTTTTTTCTCAGTCAATACTTTAGGAAGTATATTGAGTTTTCACAAAGCATTCATTGTTTTGTTTCAGTTTCCTTAATGAAGTTTATTTTTCAAGTTGAGTAGATGATGGAATCTAACTAAATAATCGAGAGGTTCGAGAGCTTTCGAAGTGTTGTTTACTCAGCCATATAAAAAGCTCATCGATGCGAACAACAATCAGTTTATTTGTGTAAGCTCAGCTACTATACTAATTTAATAAATTATTCTGGTACGACGTAACGAATTATGACAATTGTTGCCATATTTTACTACGATTTTTCGTATTTTTATTAACGGCGTTAAGAATTTTAACTTAACATTCACGTAAAGTTAACAAATTTTTTTTGAAAAACTCTTTTGAAAATAACACACTTTTCTGCAAAGCTGCTGTTACTCTCTTTTGTAGAAGTTGAGCAGAAAAAATTAGGGTTTTAACTCGAAAGAGGATACTGCCAAGTAAATTTTGATATTATGGGCGCAAAACTCGTGAAGATAACACACTTTTCAATGCTGACAAGTCAAATTTCATATTAATGGACTCAAAAGATAACAAAATGTTTCATTTTGAGTTTAGATATCTGAAAAATTATTTGAAAAAACTCATAATTTTATTTGAAATAAACATGTATGCACTATGTAATATATATCAAATTATATATAAAAAATATTAAAATTAATCAAATTTATATATAAAAGGAGTATTACACAGCTTTCACTAGAAACACTTTTGGTCTCTAGCTTCCAGTGTATGACTTGTGCCAAAAATCCAAAGATATGGTATGATAGAGGACACTTAGGGCTACAACCTGGGATTCCCGGGACCACTAAAAGTTTCGAACAACTTTTTCAAAAATATGTTTTTTAGCCAATGCACTCAAAACACTTTTTGGCCTCTAGAACCCACTGTATGACTTGTGCCGAAAATCTAAGATTGATTGTTATAGAGGACACTTAGGGCTACAATCTGGCATACCTGGTTTTCCCGGGACGACTAAGAGCTTCGAACAACTTTTGCAAAAATAGGTTTTTTAGCCAATTCACTCAAAACACTTTTTGGCCTCTACAGCCCACTTTATGAGTTGTGCCAAAAATCTAAATACAGGGTATGATAGAGGACACTTAGGGCTAGAATCTCGGCCTGGACGATATGTGGTTCCAACAGCATGGAGCCACTCGCCACACAGCCAATGAAACAATGAAGCTTTTGCGCCAGAAATTCAATGACCGTGTTATCTTAAGCCGTGGCGATGATTATTGGCCACCGCGATCAAGTGATTTGACACCGTTGGACTTCTTCCTTTGGTGATATTTAAAAGAAAAAGTGTACTTCAATAATCCAAGATCAATTCAGAGATACAGGATGAGATAATTCGGCACATGACAATATTTTGTTTCATAATAAAAAATATTAAGATAATTTTCTGAAACTTTTGGCTTTATTTACAACTTACATCGTTCGTTGTAGTTGGACCACAATTTATATGTGTATAAAATAACTCTCTAATATTTTCCACTTTTCTCTGATATGGATAGATAACGAAACTTTAATTGCTGTTCTTCACATCTAGAAAATTACATATTTAGGATGAATGGAAGCCGCCAGGTCCATTTATCTTTATATCATAATAGAGGTTACCTACGATGAATAAGGTACTATTCTTCTGTGCAGCGCCTTTGGGGTTGGTTGATATTCTCGGTAGTATTACGCTTTTTGCAACGTCGTCTACGATCGTTTCACTCTCAAATTTTGTCCTTTTTCCGAATTTATTTATCTCACATATATTTTTTCAAATTAAATAATAATAAAACAATTATTGTGTTGCTACACAGTGCTTTTAAGTAAAAAGTTTATATAAACTAATGTGTTTATTACAAATAAGACACAACATTCGACTATATAAGTAGATTTTACATAACATATATAGATATTGCAACAAATACACAAAGAAACATTTTTTCAATTGCTGGCTGTATTTTCTTTATTATTAATATTTAAGCCATTTTGCTGTTTGTCAAAGGCCTGCTTATGCTGTGGAAAGAAAAGAAAGGACAAATTTAGGATTTCTGCAAAAATATAAAAACGCTTTATATAACTTTACCTCTAGGTTTTTCTTTTCCAAACTTTCATTCAAGCGCAATTGAATTCTAGCCAATTGTGCATCGTATTCAATTTTCAGTCTATCATATTCTTTACGCATCTTTTTACTCCGAATATCGCTTTAAAATAAAATAATTAAAAAACTGTAATCTCTAAAATATTTAATGTTATATACTTTACCTTATAATTTGCAGCCGTTCATTTGGCTGAATTATATTTCGTTTGCCACGATTGTATGGTGCTTTCGTGAGCACTTTATAAATCTAAAATTTTTGTTTCCAATCCATTTCAACTTCATCTATACTTTTTCTCTGTTCCTCCCATTGTTTCATAACAGCCTTCATTGACTTACGCTCAGCCTCAATTTGTGTCTGGCGTTCGCTTAGTTCACGAGTTAGTTCTTGAATTCTTTGCGTTTTCATTTGCAAATCATCGCGAAACATTTGTACGGTTACATTGTCTGTATGACATTATTATATTCTTCATTTTTTTGTCGTAGTTTTTTCCATTTTTTCACGTTCCGCTAAAATGGCTTGTTTCAGTAGTTCTACTTCTGTTTGAAGTTGCTGTAATTCATGATTAATGGGTTGATACTCACGTTGTAAGCAAAGACTTTGTTTGGAAACGCAAAAATTTTATCCATTTCATCACGTACTCTCGCTTCAATCTTTTTTATTTCATTAAGTTATAATTCTGAAGAGGTAATGACACTTTTATCACTGTTGTCGAGAATTTTTCGTAGAACTATTTGAAGTTTCTGAAGCAGGACTATGAGTTTTAATATATTCTTCGAATTGCGAAGCTTTTGTTTATAATTTTTTGATTAAGTGCTCCTGCTGTCCATTCAATTTAAGTTGTTCATTAAGTTCGGCAATATGTTGTTTAGATTTTTTTAATTTTTGTGTTAGTTCATCGATTTCTTTTTTACTAATCATGCTTATATTGGTAATTTTAAAATTTTAAATTTCAAACTATAGAATAAAAGTCAAATAATTTATTAATTTTTGTACTATGACTCACAAGGACTCAGTAAAAGAACCACCATTCTCATTCTGATGAGTAAAGATCTCTTAATTATGATAGAAGCTAAGAATGTTTTTCCATTCATAGTTTTTTTTTAATAACAAGTAGATAATATTGGTTATCGAACAAAGTCCCATAGTTTCTTAAGATTTATTTTAACATTAAACAATATGCCTACGTTTGTCAAATCACATGCACTTGCCACATTCATTAGCCGCTTCTTTGGCTACTTTTGAGGATTCTATTTTTTTCTTTCGAGCTTTTCACGTAAATCTGCCAATTTCTTTTCATGACAAAGTTTTTTTGTTTCCAATATTTTTGACAATTCCGAACATTTAACCTCAGCCAACTTTAGAGCTCCTTGTAGATTGGCTACTTTTTTTCATTTTGTAATTGCTTAGCTTTATCCGACTTTAAAAATTGCCATATTTTTCTGAAAATTTGACGCACTTTTATAACGGCGTTAAGAATTTTAACGTCACGTTGTAGTTTATATGAGCTTACATGTAATGAAAAAAACAGCTGCTTACTGCATTAGATGTTTTAATTTTTACATGTACGTATCCGGGTGGATTTAATAGAATTATGATATTAGTATAATTATTATATTGGTAAAATTATCATACTAAATTCGACACGATATATCTTTTTTTTTATTAATTTTTTGCAATTTGTCATAGGAAGGCTTACGACAATTAAATGAATCTATTACAATAATAAAATATATTGTAATAATATTGTTTGGTTGAAAATCTGAATAATAATAAAACTAATATTTGAAACGAGCTTTATTAAATCAAATATGTGCTCCTTTGTCATTTTTAGCGTCAAAACAATATTTCGTCAGTTTAGAACTTCAGGATTATCTGAGCGAAAAACTAATTCATTTGCGTTATGCAGACCTCCACGGAATTAAAATCAACAACAACATTAAGAAAATTCTGCAGAGAATGTGAAACACATGATAATCCGAAGGTACAAGGTCCGACTATACGGTCGATGCATCAAAATTTATCAGCCAAGCTTTCTCAGTTTCTGTTTGCAATATCAAGTCAAAGGTGTGTGGTCTAATATTGTAATGATGAAACCATTTTCTTAGACCATGACTAACCGTTTAAATTGAATTACTTGCTTCAATTTCGTTAATTATTGATGGTAGAGATCAGAATCAATCGTTTGCCCAGGGGCCAAATACTGTATTCTATATCGAATCATTCAATTTTATTCAAAAATCACGTTCGGTATCGTATCTGCCCTAGGTTGTAGATACTCATTATGAACAATTCGATTCTAAGCCCTCCAGACACTCAGCATTTACCCTTTTCGGTGTCAATCCTGGCTATGTCGCCGCCAACTTGCTTCGCCCATTATTGAACATAATCCACCTTTCACTGCCCGTAATCATTCGCTTCAAAAATGGTTCGATTAAGAAAAAGTTTGCGTACAAAACGTTTTATTTCATTCAGATTTCTGTATTTCGAATAATTCGCCACAAAGCTTAAACTTTTTGGTATTGTAATATATCTTAGATCACTGTTATATATTATAACCAAAAATTTGTATTTGAAAAGAAAGTCTTTTTATTGCCACGCAACATAATCAAAAAAATTGCATTTATTTACTCAGGAAATATCTGCGTACATATAAAATAATCTGTTAATCGTTGTTTTTTAATTTTTATCTGTTATCCTGCCGAAAGAACATTTTTATTTTTCTCAGAAAGCAAGAAATAACCTTCTAAGAAGTTGTGGAAAAGACAGATAATATCCGTTTCTGTATCTAAAGAAGTAACTGGAGGCTTTGTATCAAATTCACGTTTAAGAAAAAAGATACATCTCATCAATTCTGTACAGCAAGATCCCAAAATAATAGTCTCAAAAGTGGCTGAAAGCATTAATTTAAAATTGAACAGGAGTTTATATTATGATACTATTGATATATTTCTATTAATATTATTGACTGCCTTTAACTCTGCAAAACTGAAATAAAACTTTTTGTTTGAATTAATTTATAGGTTTTTATTTAAATAAAACTTATAGACTGATTACTCATTTTAGTGATACACTATATGTACACTATTGGACTGAATAAAATGCAAAATAACTTTTTCGTGTTTCATCAGATAAAAAAATTTAAGCTCCTTTTTTTCTCAGTCAATACTTTAGGAAGTATATTGAGTTTTCACAAAGCATTCATTGTTTTGTTTCAGTTTCCTTAATGAAGTTTATTTTTCAAGTTGAGTAGATGATGGAATCTAACTAAATAATCGAGAGGTTCGAGAGCTTTCGAAGTGTTGTTTACTCAGCCATATAAAAAGCTCATCGATGCGAACAACAATCAGTTTATTTGTGTAAACTCAGCTACTATACTAATTTAATAAATTATTCTGGTACGACGTAACGAATTATGACAATTGTTGCCATATTTTACTACGATTTTTCGTATTTTTATTAACGGCGTTAAGAATTTTAACTTAACATTCACGTAAAGTTAACAAATTTTTTTTGAAAAACTCTTTTGAAAATAACACACTTTTCTGCAAAGCTGCTGTTACTCTCTTTTGTAGAAGTTGAGCAGAAAAAATTAGGGTTTTAACTCGAAAGAGGATACTGCCAAGTAAATTTTGATATTATGGGCGCAAAACTCGTGAAGATAACACACTTTTCAATGCTGACAAGTCAAATTTCATATTAATGGACTCAAAAGATAACAAAATGTTTCATTTTGAGTTTAGATATCTGAAAAATTATTTGAAAAAACTCATAATTTTATTTGAAATAAACATGTATGCACTATGTAATATATATCAAATTATATATAAAAAATATTAAAATTAATCAAATTTATATATAAAAGGAGTATTACACAGCTTTCACTAGAAACACTTTTGGTCTCTAGCTTCCAGTGTATGACTTGTGCCAAAAATCCAAAGATATGGTATGATAGAGGACACTTAGGGCTACAACCTGGGATTCCCGGGAACACTAAAAGTTTCGAACAACTTTTTCAAAAATATGTTTTTTAGCCAATGCACTCAAAACACTTTTTGGCCTCTAGAACCCACTGTATGACTTGTGCCGAAAATCTAAGATTGATTGTTATAGAGGACACTTAGGGCTACAATCTGGCATACCTGGTTTTCCCGGGACGACTAAGAGCTTCGAACAACTTTTGCAAAAATAGGTTTTTTAGCCAATTCACTCAAAACACTTTTTGGCCTCTACAGCCCACTGTATGAGTTGTGCCAAAAATCCAAATACAGGGTATGATAGAGGACACTTAGGGCTAGAATCTCGGCCTGGACGATATGTGGTTCCAACAGCATGGAGCCACTCGCCACACAGCCAATGAAACAATGAAGCTTTTGCGCCAGAAATTCAATGACCGTGTTATCTTAAGCCGTGGCGATGATTATTGGCCACCGCGATCAAGTGATTTGACACCGTTGGACTTCTTCCTTTGGTGATATTTAAAAGAAAAAGTGTACTTCAATAATCCAAGATCAATTCAGAGATACAGGATGAGATAATTCGGCACATGACAATATTTTGTTTCATAATAAAAAATATTAAGATAATTTTCTGAAACTTTTGGCTTTATTTACAACTTACATCGTTCGTTGTAGTTGGACCACAATTTATATGTGTATAAAATAACTCTCTAATATTTTCCACTTTTCTCTGATATGGATAGATAACGAAACTTTAATTGCTGTTCTTCACATCTAGAAAATTACATATTTAGGATGAATGGAAGCCGCCAGGCCCATTTATCTTTATATCATAATAGAGGTTACCTACGATGAATAAGGTACTATTCTTCTGTGCAGCGCCTTTGGGGTTGGTTGATATTCTCGGTAGTATTACGCTTTTTGCAACGTCGTCTACGATCGTTTCACTCTCAAATTTTGTCCTTTTTCCGAATTTATTTATCTCACATATATTTTTTCAAATTAAATAATAATAAAACAATTATTGTGTTGCTACACAGTGCTTTTAAGTAAAAAGTTTATATAAACTAATGTGTTTATTACAAATAAGACACAACATTCGACTATATAAGTAGATTTTACATAACATATATAGATATTGCAACAAATACACAAAGAAACATTTTTTCAATTGCTGGCTGTATTTTCTTTATTATTAATATTTAAGCCATTTTGCTGTTTGTCAAAGGCCTGCTTATGCTGTGGAAAGAAAAGAAAGGACAAATTTAGGATTTCTGCAAAAATATAAAAACGCTTTATATAACTTTACCTCTAGGTTTTTCTTTTCCAAACTTTCATTCAAGCGCAATTGAATTCTAGCCAATTGTGCATCGTATTCAATTTTCAGTCTATCATATTCTTTACGCATCTTTTTACTCCGAATATCGCTTTAAAATAAAATAATTAAAAAACTGTAATCTCTAAAATATTTAATGTTATATACTTTACCTTATAATTTGCAGCCGTTCATTTGGCTGAATTATATTTCGTTTGCCACGATTGTATGGTGCTTTCGTGAGCACTTTATAAATCTAAAATTTTTGTTTCCAATCCATTTCAACTTCATCTATACTTTTTCTCTGTTCCTCCCATTGTTTCATAACAGCCTTCATTGACTTACGCTCAGCCTCAATTTGTGTCTGGCGTTCGCTTAGTTCACGAGTTAGTTCTTGAATTCTTTGCGTTTTCATTTGCAAATCATCGCGAAACATTTGTACGGTTACATTGTCTGTATGACATTATTATATTCTTCATTTTTTTGTCGTAGTTTTTTCCATTTTTTCACGTTCCGCTAAAATGGCTTGTTTCAGTAGTTCTACTTCTGTTTGAAGTTGCTGTAATTCATGATTAATGGGTTGATACTCACGTTGTAAGCAAAGACTTTGTTTGGAAACGCAAAAATTTTATCCATTTCATCACGTACTCTCGCTTCAATCTTTTTTATTTCATTAAGTTATAATTCTGAAGAGGTAATGACACTTTTATCACTGTTGTCGAGAATTTTTCGTAGAACTATTTGAAGTTTCTGAAGCAGGACTATGAGTTTTAATATATTCTTCGAATTGCGAAGCTTTTGTTTATAATTTTTTGATTAAGTGCTCCTGCTGTCCATTCAATTTAAGTTGTTCATTAAGTTCGGCAATATGTTGTTTAGATTTTTTTAACTTTTGTGTTAGTTCATCGATTTCTTTTTTACTAATCATGCTTATATTGGTAATTTTAAAATTTTAAATTTCAAACTATAGAATAAAAGTCAAATAATTTATTAATTTTTGTACTATGACTCACAAGGACTCAGTAAAAGAACCACCATTCTCATTCTGATGAGTAAAGATCTCTTAATTATGATAGAAGCTAAGAATGTTTTTCCATTCATAGTTTTTTTTTAATAACAAGTAGATAATATTGGTTATCGAACAAAGTCCCATAGTTTCTTAAGATTTATTTTAACATTAAACAATATGCCTACGTTTGTCAAATCACATGCACTTGCCACATTCATTAGCCGCTTCTTTGGCTACTTTTGAGGATTCTATTTTTTTCTTTCGAGCTTTTCACGTAAATCTGCCAATTTCTTTTCATGACAAAGTTTTTTTGTTTCCAATATTTTTGACAATTCCGAACATTTAACCTCAGCCAACTTTAGAGCTCCTTGTAGATTGGCTACTTTTTTTCATTTTGTAATTGCTTAGCTTTATCCGACTTTAAAAATTGCCATATTTTTCTGAAAATTTGGCGCACTTTTATAACGGCGTTAAGAATTTTAACGTCACGTTGTAGTTTATATGAGCTTACATGTAATGAAAAAAACAGCTGCTTACCTGCATTAGATGTTTTAATTTTTACATGTACGTATCCGGGTGGATTTAATAGAATTATGATATTAGTATAATTATTATATTGGTAAAATTATCATACTAAATTCGACACGATATATCTTTTTTTTTTTTTATTAATTTTTTGCAATTTGTCATAGGAAGGCTTACGACAATTAAATGAATCTATTACAATAATAAAATATATTGTAATAATATTGTTTGGTTGAAAATCTGAATAATAATAAAACTAATATTTGAAACGAGCTTTATTAAATCAAATATGTGCTCCTTTGTCATTTTTAGCGTCAAACCAATATTTCGTCAGTTTAGAACTTCAGGATTATCTGAGCGAAAGACTAATTCATTTGCGTTATGCAGACCTCCACTAGAAGTTTCGAACAACTTTTTCAAAAATATGTTTTTTAGCCAATGCACTCAAAACAACCTTTGGCTTCTGGAGCCCACTGTATGACTTGTGCCGAAAATCTAAGACTGATTGTTATAGAGGACACTTAGGACTACAGCCTGGCATACCTGGTTTTCCCGGGACGACTAAGAGCTTCGAACAACTTTTGCAAAAATAGGTTTTTTAGCCAATTCACTCAAAACACTTTTTGGCCTCTACAGCCCACTTTATGAGTTGTGCCAAAAATCTAAATACAGGGTATGATAGAGGACACTTAGGGCTAGAATCTGGGCCTGGACGATATGTGGTTCCAACAGCATGGAGCCACTCGCCACACAGCCAATGAAACAATGAAGCTTTTGCGCCAGAAATTCAATGACCGTGTTATCTTAAGCCGTGGCGATGATTATTGGCCACCGCGATCAAGTGATTTGACACCGTTGGACTTCTTCCTTTGGTGATATTTAAAAGAAAAAGTGTACTTCAATAATCCAAGATCAATTCAGAGATACAGGATGAGATAATTCGGCACATGACAATATTTTGTTTCATAATAAAAAATATTAAGATAATTTTCTGAAAACTTTTGGCTTTATTTACAACTTACATCGTTCGTTGTAGTTGGACCACAATTTATATGTGTATAAAATAACTCTCTAATATTTTCCACTTTTCTCTGATATGGATAGATAACGAAACTTTAATTGCAGTTCTTCACATCTAGAAAATTACATATTTAGGATGAATGGAAGCCGCCAGGTCCATTTATCTTTATATCATAATAGAGGTTACCTACGATGAATAAGGTACTACTCTTCTGTGCAGCGCCTTTGGGGTTGGTTGATATGCCCGGTAATATTACGCTTTTTACAACGTCGTCTACGATCGTTTCACTCTCAAATTTTGTCCTTTTTCCGAATTTATTCATCTCACATATATTTTTTCAAATTAAATAATAATAAAACAATTATTGTGTTGCTACACAGTGCTTTTGAGTAAAAAGTTTATATAAACTAATGTGTTTATTATAAATAAGACACAACATTTGACTATATAAGTAGATATTACATAACATATATAGATATTGCAACAAATACACAAAGAAACATTTTTTCAATTGCTGGCTGTATTTTCTTTATTATTAATATTTAAGCCATTTTGCTGTTTGTCAAAGGCCTGCTTATGCTGTGGAAAAAAAAGAAAGAACAAATTTAGGATTTCTGCAAAAATATAATAACGCTTTATATAACTTTACCTCTAGGTTATTCTTTTCCAAACTTTCTTTCAAGCGCAATTGAATTCTAGCCAATTGTGCATCGTATTCAATTTTCAGTCTATCATATTCTTTACGCATCTTTTTACTCCGAATATCGCTTTAAAATAAAATAATTAAAAAACTGTAATCTCTAAAATATTTAATGTTATATACTTTACCTTATAATTTGCAGCCGTTCATTTGGCTGAATTATATTTCGTTTGCCACGATTGTATGGTGCTTTCGTGAGCACTTTATAAATCTAAAATTTTTGTTTCCAATCCATTTCAACTTCATCTATACTTTTTCTCTGTTCCTCCCATTGTTTCATAACAGCCTTCATTGACTTACGCTCAGCCTCAATTTGTGTCTGGCGTTCGCTTAGTTCACGAGTTAGTTCTTGAATTCTTTGCGTTTTCATTTGCAAATCATCGCGAAACATTTGTACGGTTACATTGTCTGTATGACATTATTATATTCTTCATTTTTTTGTCGTAGTTTTTTCCATTTTTTCACGTTCCGCTAAAATGGCTTGTTTCAGTAGTTCTACTTCTGTTTGAAGTTGCTGTAATTCATGATTAATGGGTTGATACTCACGTTGTAAGCAAAGACTTTGTTTGGAAACGCAAAAATTTTATCCATTTCATCACGTACTCTCGCTTCAATCTTTTTTATTTCATTAAGTTATAATTCTGAAGAGGTAATGACACTTTTATCACTGTTGTCGAGAATTTTTCGTAGAACTATTTGAAGTTTCTGAAGCAGGACTATGAGTTTTAATATATTCTTCGAATTGCGAAGCTTTTGTTTATAATTTTTTGATTAAGTGCTCCTGCTGTCCATTCAATTTAAGTTGTTCATTAAGTTCGGCAATATGTTGTTTAGATTTTTTTAATTTTTGTGTTAGTTCATCGATTTCTTTTTTACTAATCATGCTTATATTGGTAATTTTAAAATTTTAAATTTCAAACTATAGAATAAAAGTCAAATAATTTATTAATTTTTGTACTATGACTCACAACGACTCAGTAAAAGAACCACCATTCTCATTCTGATGAGTAAAGATCTCTTAATTATGATAGAAGCTAAGAATGTTTTTCCATTCATAGTTTTTTTTTAATAACAAGTAGATAATATTGGTTATCGAATAAAGTCCCATAGTTTCTTAAGATTTATTTTAACATTAAACAATATGCCTACGTTTGTCAAATCACATGCACTTGCCACATTCATTAGCCGCTTCTTTGGCTACTTTTGAGGATTCTATTTTTTCTTTCGAGCTTTTCACGTAAACCTGCCAATTTCTTTTCATGACAAAGTTTTTTTGTTTCCAATATTTTTGACAATTCCGAACCTCAGCCAACTTTAGAGCTCCTTGTAGATTGGCTACTTTTTTCATTTTGTAATTGCTTAGCTTTATCCGACTTTAAAAATTGCCATATTTTTCTGAAAATTTGACGCACTTTTATAACGGCGTTAAGAATTTTAACGTCACGTTGTAGTTTATATGAGCTTACATGTAATGAAAAAAACAGCTGCTTACTGCATTAGATGTTTTAATTTTTACATGTACGTATCCGGGTGGATTTAATAGAATTATGATATTAGTATAATTATTATATTGGTAAAATTATCATACTAAATTCGACACGATATATCTTTTTTTTTATTAATTTTTTGCAATTTGTCATAGGAAGGCTTACGACAATTAAATGAATCTATTACAATAATAAAATATATTGTAATAATATTGTTTGGTTGAAAATCTGAATAATGATAAAACTAATATTTGAAACGAGCTTTATTAAATCAAATATGTGCTCCTTTGTCATTTTTAGCGTCAAACCAATATTTCGTCAGTTTAGAACTTCAGGATTATCTGAGCGAAAGACTAATTCATTTGCGTTATGCAGACCTCCACGGAATTAAAATCAACAACAACATTAAGAAAATTCTGCAGAGAATGTGAAACACATGATAATCCGAAGGTACAAGGTCCGACTATACGGTCGATGCATCAAAATTTATCAGCCAAGCTTTCTCAGTTTCTGTTTGCAATATCAAGTCAAAGGTGTGTGGTCTAATATTGTAATGATGAAACCATTTTCTTAGACCATGACTAACCGTTTAAATTGAATTACTTGCTTCAAATTCGTTAATTATTGACGGTAGAGATCAGAATCAATCGTTTGCCCAGGGGCCAAATACTGTATTCTATGTATGCACTATGTAATATATATCAAATGATATATAAAAAATATTAAAATTAATCAAATTTATATATAAAAGGAGTATTACACAGCTTTCACTAGAAACACTTTTGGTCTCTAGCTTCCAGTGTATGACTTGTGCCAAAAATCCAAAGATATGGTATGATAGAGGACACTTAGGGCTACAACCTGGGATTCCCGGGACCACTAGAAGTTTCGAACAACTTTTTCAAAAATATGTTTTTTAGCCAATGCACTCAAAACAACCTTTGGCTTCTGGAGCCCACTGTCTGACTTGTGCCGAAAATCTAAGATTGATTGTTATAGAGGACACTTAGGGCTACAATCTGGCATACCTGGTTTTCCCGGGACGACTAAGAGCTTCGAACAACTTTTGCAAAAATAGGTTTTTTAGCCAATTCACTCAAAACACTTTTTGGCCTCTACAGCCCACTGTATGAGTTGTGCCAAAAATCCTAATACAGGGTATGATAGAGGACACTTAGGGCTAGAATCTCGGCCTGGACGATATGTGGTTCCAACAGCATGGAGCCACTCGCCACACAGCCAATGAAACAATGAAGCTTTTGCGCCAGAAATTCAATGACCGTGTTATCTTAAGCCGTGGCGATGATTATTGGCCACCGCGATCAAGTGATTTGACACCGTTGGACTTCTTCCTTTGGTGATATTTAAAAGAAAAAGTGTACTTCAATAATCCAAGATCAATTCAGAGATACAGGATGAGATAATTCGGCACATGACAATATTTTGTTTCATAATAAAAAATATTAAGATAATTTTCTGAAACTTTTGGCTTTATTTACAACTTACATCGTTCGTTGTAGTTGGACCACAATTTATATGTGTATAAAATAACTCTCTAATATTTTCCACTTTTCTCTGATATGGATAGATAACGAAACTTTAATTGCTGTTCTTCACATCTAGAAAATTACATATTTAGGATGAATGGAAGCCGCCAGGCCCATTTATCTTTATATCATAATAGAGGTTACCTACGATGAATAAGGTACTATTCTTCTGTGCAGCGCCTTTGGGGTTGGTTGATATTCTCGGTAGTATTACGCTTTTTGCAACGTCGTCTACGATCGTTTCACTCTCAAATTTTGTCCTTTTTCCGAATTTATTTATCTCACATATATTTTTTCAAATTAAATAATAATAAAACAATTATTGTGTTGCTACACAGTGCTTTTAAGTAAAAAGTTTATATAAACTAATGTGTTTATTACAAATAAGACACAACATTCGACTATATAAGTAGATTTTACATAACATATATAGATATTGCAACAAATACACAAAGAAACATTTTTTCAATTGCTGGCTGTATTTTCTTTATTATTAATATTTAAGCCATTTTGCTGTTTGTCAAAGGCCTGCTTATGCTGTGGAAAGAAAAGAAAGAACAAATTTAGGATTTCTGCAAAAATATAAAAACGCTTTATATAACTTTACCTCTAGGTTTTTCTTTTCCAAACTTTCATTCAAGCGCAATTGAATTCTAGCCAATTGTGCATCGTATTCAATTTTCAGTCTATCATATTCTTTACACATCTTTTTACTCCGAATATCGCTTTAAAATAAAATAATTAAAAAACTGTAATCTCTAAAATATTTAATGTTATATACTTTACCTTATAATTTGCAGCCGTTCATTTGGCTGAATTATATTTCGTTTGCCACGATTGTATGGTGCTTTCGTGAGCACTTTATAAATCTAAAATTTTTGTTTCCAATCCATTTCAACTTCATCTATACTTTTTCTCTGTTCCTCCCATTGTTTCATAACAGCCTTCATTGACTTACGCTCAGCCTCAATTTGTGTCTGGCGTTCGCTTAGTTCACGAGTTAGTTCTTGAATTCTTTGCGTTTTCATTTGCAAATCATCGCGAAACATTTGTACGGTTACA